>JAVJIF010013121.1:0-165520 GCA_038442645.1 Agave tequilana
TGAATGAATGGATAGATGCATGAAAAATAATAAAGGTAAAGAAATATTACCTTAAGGTGGTGGTTCCAGTGATGGTCGGACTGGGCCAAGTGTTGCTACCCAATCAAGATATATGGTGGTTCACGGAACCCATCTTTATTGACCTTTTTTCTATTTACATAATTACAATCCCAAATATGAATAGAATCATGCAAGATCCTATCATGATAATTGTTTCCTTTACATGACCAATCTTGAAAAATCATCACTGAGTCATTATGGTCACTACCTTGGTCTAATGATAGAATGTGATTTTGTGGAATGATGATTTAGGCTCTGAAATGAAAAGTTCAGGAACCAATACTAACTCAGGAAAATTAACTTAGGGTTCGCGAGTCAGTTTTGGCTCAAGAGTTAAATCCAAATCAAAGAATTTAATTTCACATTTTTTTCCATTAATGAAATGTGACTAATCAAAGAGGTGGTTCAATTTCAAAATCTATGGATATAGGAATCAATATTGGCTTGGGAAATGGGTCCAACTTGGTAAGGATACCGAGTCAACATAAATTCAAAATTGGAATTGAATCACAAAGTTGCGAGTCAGGGTCACATTCATTTTCAAGTTTAATTTAATTGAAATGAAAACTTGCTAATTTGTCAATGAATTGTATTGGTCAAGTTCAGGATTTTGTGGTGAAACTGAATCTTGGTCAAAGTCTTCAAGATACCATAATTCTTTGTTTTCATCAATATGGCTAGAAGTATCGGGAATAGTCAAAGATTGGATGGGAAGGTTTTCTTTTTTCCTACACATGTTTTTCAATCGACTAAGTCTTGCTTCTGTCAATCAAATGGCTCACTTTGGAATTAAATCATGGATTTCATACTCTTTTCTAAGTCAGTATTTTCTTCTTATTGTGGGACTTGGAACATGGAGTAAGGATCTTGGGCTTGATGGGATTTTGAGTATTTTAAATTTTGAATTCGCCGCTCGAGCTCTTCTAAGACTTCCATTCTCTTTTCCTAGTCAATTGGTTCTTCTATTGGTTGTTCGGAAAAGGGGTATATGAAGCTGGATGTTGGTAAGGTTGTTGATCATATAACTCTGGAGAGTTATATCCCCATTGACTCTTTGAATAATGGTGATGATTGTTCCAGTCTTATTCATAATATTGGGACTGGGACATATATTGATTCGGATAAGATATAATCCGGCATACTTGGTTGGTTAAAGTTATGGTATGCTGGTTTGGTAATATCTGAGTCACAAGAGATCAGGTGTGAAGTATGGATCACTATATGCATTGGAATAATTATAATTGTAATCCATATCACAAAGATGTCAAAAATAAAAACAAATAATCAAACAAAATAAACAACAAAAAGGAAAAAATCTAGCCTAAGTTAGGATAGACCTTAGACCTAGATGACTCCCAACTAGTTAGACTGTCCACGGGAGGTATATTGCAGAATCTGACTACAAGTTAATCGACCAGGTAGGGGCAAGACCCGTGTGAAGTATCCATGCCTAAGCAACGGGCCTAATTATGTCAAACCACTGTCTTTGAGGTTTTGCCTCCCAATCTCACCTTAGACACCGATTTGACAAGAGTCAAATTTTAATAACTTCTCCCTTAGGTCAGTCTCCTATTTGAGCCCAAGATATCCCTGTTGGTCCCGAAATGATACCAATAGTAGGATCTAAAATATGTCAACACAAATACTCAAACAAAGGATGATTAGCGTTAAAATATAAACTTACATAAAAGGAAATAAATCTCAAAAAAGAAAGCAAACGCAAACATAAGAGATTTATCCTAGTTCGGTTCTCTTGACCTACATCCAGTCCCCAAGCCACCCGCTTGAGATTTTCCTTTAACCTTTGACTTTGTACACTCAAAATCAACAGCTTGTATACCACTTGACAAATCCCCTTTCCCAAATGTATACAACTCTTCTTATAACCAAGAAGACACAACACCTTGTACAAACTTCTCTCATCCCGAAGACGCTCTTGTACAATCTTTCTCTTTGAGTGATTACAACAATCCTATAAGCCTTGAATCTGTATGTGATCGTGAACAAGGACTCTATAGGTAGACTCTCATAAATCTTCACTATGAGTAGGAATTTGAGTGAAGAAATGAAAGAGGAAATGTTTTCTGAAAAATAGATTTTGAACAGAGTTTTGGGCAGAAAACTTATATTTTGAATTGGTGTTTAGCCTAGGACAACATCCCTATTTATAGTTGAAACCTATAGTCAGTTAGGGTAGTTATCAGGATAATTTGAATATTGAAACGTTGGATAAAACACCAGAAATCTGAAACTGTCCAACAGTTAGAAACTGCCATTAGTCGACTAGGGTCTATGAGTTAGTTGACTAGAAGAACAATTTTCGCCTATATTAGTCGACTAATAAGGGGGCAAGTCCACTAGGGAATGGCTGGTACAAGAGATATGTTTCTGGAAAACTGAATGTAGTCGACCAATAGAAGGTATAGGTCGACTAGTCCATATATTAGTCGATTAGGAAAATATATAAGTCGACTAGTAGTGCATAAAGATCAAAAACAGAGAGTTGGTATGCATCTAGGCAAAGGCTAAGTCGACTATAATAAGGAGTTAGTCGACTATAGATGTTATAAGTCGACTAATCAAATGTATAAGTCGACTACAAGGGCTTATGATGTGTATGTGTGTTCAAGGCTTTAACAAACTAATAAACATTACAATACACATCCATAACCATTGTCCTTGAGATGTCTTGAGCATGTAGACCTCTTGTATAAGCTTGTGAGATCGAGCTCCAATGAACTGACTTCACAATGTATCATCAAAATCAAGTTCCAACATTCTCCCCCTTTTGGTGATGACACTTTCTGTGTATGAATAAACTCCCCCTGCAGAGAATATGTTATATGTTCTCCCCCTGCGTAGAACAGGTTATAACAAATATAGAAAACATGTGTTCTCCCCTTGCAAAAAATATATATAAATATATATTATTATATATATATATATATATATATTATATATATATATTATATATATATATATATATATTATATATATATTATATATATATTAAGTAAATATTTTTCTTATTAAATTTTTTTTATATGGTACCTGATGAAAGATAAACTTAAAATGGTACCAATCATTTATAAGATCAAAGCATTAACCTTTAATCCAAACCCAATTTGATTTGGTTTCCATCGGTTAGTATAACATATAATTGCAGGAATTACATATAGCACGTATGATGCAATATAGTAATTTATTAACAATGCTTAAGTTTTAGGAATCCATATGTACTTGTTCTTATTCTTTTTGAAATAATATCAGTATTTCTTTTCCAAAAGAATTAGGGTTATGATTCTTTTTACAAACATGTATAAAGATTTAAGAATCAAAACCATAATGATTGTGACATCTTTTGATATGATAACAAATCATTTAATTTTCTTTCCTTGATTAAATCTAGTCATTTTTTTCAAAATCTCTTCATACTCATTTGACTTGACATTATCTAAAACAGAAATTCTTTCATTTAAAGACAAAGTTTCTCTTCAATAAAACATATTTTGTAAGGTCATTATCCTTTTCAATGATGATAAAACTTTTTCAAAATCATTTGAGAATTAGAAGAAATTTGAGAAACATAACATGAATTTTCTATGATAAGTTTTTCATTTTCCTTTGACAAAACTTTATTCTTTATCTTTTCATTCTTAAGATCATTGTACAATTCATGAAATACATCTAAAAGTTTAGTATATTGTATCTCATCTTCTTCTTGGGCCATAAAGCATATGTTGGCAAGTTTGGTTTCTTTTTCGTCAGAGGAAGAGGAATCACTATTTTTCTATGATGCTTGATAGTCTTTCTTCTTTTTGAACTTTTGCTCTTAAATTTACCTTTATTTTTTAGAAATGGGCAATCCTTCTTTATATGGCCTGTTTTATTACAATTAAAATATTTAAACTTACCTTACTTCAAGAACTTTCTGAACTTTCTTGAGAGCATAGCCATCTCCTCTTCATCGCCATCTGAATTGTCTGTATCTGAGGATGCATGGAAGGCAAGTTCTTTCTTCTTTGAGAAAGGTTGTTGTTCATCTTCTTTCTATCTTCTAGTTGTACTTCATATGCCATTAAATTATCAATGAGGTTTTCTAATGACATAGTGGAGAGATCATTTACTTCTTCGATTGTAGTTGTTTTTCTTCTCCCAATCTGATGTGAGTGCACGAAGGATCTTGCGAACTTTTTCGACTTGTTTGTATTCCTTTCTAAGGGATGCTAAGAAATTTGTTATGTCGGTGAACCTTGTAACCATTTCTGAGATGGTTTCATTCTCCTTCATTTTGAATAATTCAAACCTGTGGACAAGAATAGAAATTTTAGATTCTTTAACCTTATTTGTGCCTTCATGTGTTACCTATAGAGTATGCCATATTTGATTTGCAGATGTGGCTGTTGACACACGATTGAATTCTTTTTTGGTTAAGGCATAGAATAATACATTCATCGCTTTGGCATCAAGGTTCGATTCTTCTTTTGATCATCACTCTAAGCGCTGTAATTGGTAGTCGTTTTGGTGTACGCTACTTCTACTATGTTCCAAAGTTCGTAGTTGAGATATTGTAAGTAAATCTTCATTCTACACTTCCAATAGTTGTAGTTAGATCCATCAAATAGCAGTGGACGTTGTGTAGAATGTCTTTCTTTTGAATTGTGATGAAGGAAACTCCATCCCATCCTTGTAGGTTGTTGACTGGGTATGCAGGGCTCTGATACCAATTGTTGGTCCCGAAATGATACCAATAGTAGGATCTAAAATATGTCAACAAAAATACTCAAACAAAAAATGATTAGCATTAAAATATAAACTTGCATAAAAGGAAATAAATCTCAGAAAAGAAAGTAAACGCAAACACAAACACAAGAGATTTATCCTGGTTCAGTCCTCTTGACCTACATCCAGTCCCCAAGCCACCCGCTTGAGAGTTTCCTTTAACCTTTGACTTTGTACACCCAAAATCAACACCTTATATACCACTTGACAAATCCCCTTTGCCAAATGTATACAACTTTTCTTACAACTAAGAAGACACAACACCTTGTACAACTTCTCTTCAACCCGAAGACGCTCTTGTACAATTTTTCTCTTGAGTGATTACAAACAATCCTATAAGCCTTGAATCTGTATGTGATCGTGAACAAGGACTCTTATAGGTGGACTCTCAGAAATCTTCACAATGGAGTACGAATTTGAGTGAAGAAATGAAAGAGGAAACAGTTTTCTAAAAAATAGATTTTTGAACACAGTTTTTGGGCAGAAAACTTGTATTTTGAATTGGTGTGTTTAGCCAAGGACAACATCCCTATTTATAGCTGAAACCTATAGTCAGTTAGGATAGTTATCAGGACAAATTTGAATATTGAAACGTTGGATAAAGCACTAGAAATCAGAAACTGTCCAACAGTCAGAAACTGCCATTAGTCGATTAGGGTCTATGGGTTAGTCGACTAGATGAACAATTTTGCCTATATTAGTCGACTAATAAAGGGGCAAGTTGACTAGGGAATGGCTGATGCAAGAGACATGTTTCTGAAAACTGAATAAAGTCGACCAGTAGAAGGTATAAGTCGACTAGGCCATATATTAGTCGACTAGGGAAATGTATAAGTCGACTAATAGTACATACAGATCAAAAATAGAGAGTTGGTATGCATCTAGGCAAAGGCTAAGTCGACTATAATAAGGAGTTAGTCGACTAAAGATGTTATAAGTCGACTAATCAAATGTAAAAGTCGACTACAAGAGCTTATGATGTGTATGTGTGTTCAAGGCTTTTAACATACTAATAAACATTACAATACACATCCATAGCCATTGTCCTTGAGATGTCTTGAGCATGTAGACCTCTTGTATAAGCTTGTGAGATCGAGCTCCAATGAAATGACTTCACAAATGTATCATCAAAATCAAGTTCCAACAATCCCTAGGGCCAACGTCTACTCAGTTTTAAGTTAGACTTGGGTTAGTGAGTGATGAGATTGTTTATGAGCTAAGTGAGGGTAATGACTTCCCCACTTTATCTTGTTTAAGGATGTGTCTTTAATCGTATTCATGCATGTGTACAAGTATATAGGAAAAAGCAACACTTTAAGCAATTTACATCACTAAAAATATGTTTCCTAAACTATATGCTATGCACGCGTACCTTGGCTCCAGCACTCTTCAATAGTAAATAGAAAATATAATGAAATAGACCCGTGCCTGAATGCAAGTCTAAACATTTTTTAGCATTTACGAGTAACACTTTACTGTTGAGATTAGAAAAGTATGTACAGTGAGTTTAATAAGAAAATAAATAGCTGGAGATATTTAAACTTTGCAATTCACCAAACCTGCAAAAAATACAGGTTAGTAGTTTATTCAGATTGTCGCGGCAACAAAGTAAATCTGAGGGCTTCTGGGTTTTGCTTTCTTGAGCAGAGTCTAGGGCACTTATAGATCCACTACAGCAAAAAATTCCTTGATGTTTCCTCCTGTACACAAGAACACAGAAGAAAGTTAACCAAAATACTAAATTAAAAAGAGTTACTTACCGTCCCTCCCCGGCAACGGCGCTAAAATTTTGATTGAGTTTTTACCTGCACAGAAAAATACAGAATTTTAGATCTTAAGAATAAAGTGTAAGGTACTCAATGCTACCGTGATAGCAAGTGGCTGTGTGGGTCGTGATCCACAAGGAGGGATTTGTGATGGAAGTGTGTTATAAGTTCTCTTTAGTTTACTTAAAATGGTTAAAAGTTCTTCTCTTGTTCTTGTAAAGAAAGGAAAAAGAATCTATTGTTAAGTTAAGAAGAAAGTGATATATTGAGAAGATGGAGAAAATAGAAAAAGTGTTTACGCAAAAAAGTGAAAATATTAAATAGAAGAGTTGTGATTGGTGGTAATCTAAGCTAAAGATTTAAAGAAAAGAAGAAAAACCCTAAAAGTACTAACTTACCTCTTTCAGTTGATGACTTACTTTGAATCCTTGACAAAAACTTACCTCGTCTTGAAGGCGAGCAAAGTATGGCAAATAGGATCTTCCCCATTCCCGATCTGTACTATAAATTAAGGACAAACTAAACTAACAAAAGAACAATTATTCATCACCATAAGCCATCAAGGGCACTTGCAATGGTAAGGCAGGTTCGATGCTATAGGTTTCATTTGGATTATCATCAAAACCTGATAGAAGAAGAGTAAGAGAAGAACAAGAATATAAAAATTTAACTTTGATTCAATAAAGTAAAAATGGAAGAAAGAACAACATACACCAGTGTCACCCTCAGTACAAGTTTCACTCTGATTCCTCCATGAAACTCTTCTCTAGTCTCAGTTACACAAAAAAAATGAAAATTACATAAATAAAAAGTAAAAAACCTAAGCTACAACTAAAAAATAACCTAACCTATACTCTCTGCTGAATTATTTTCTATGGCCTCAGAAATCCCAGTATTTATAGGCAAAAACCAAAAGGGGGAGAACGTCTAAAGTAGGGGGAGCAAATGCTCTCTTATACTTTTCAGGATTGTCGCAGATCCGTGGATCCGCAACCTGGATCTGGCCAGATCCAGGGATGCGTGGCAGTTGGCCCTCCGATGTTTCTTTATCTTCTAATAGATTTTCAGTTTTGGCTCTGAATTTGATGATATTCTCGTTTGATCTTCAACTAACCGAATAAATCTTTAAGAACTGATTTAACTGAACTATATCTAGGATTATCCTCTGTTAACAAAATAGATCCAATTAATCAGAATTTAACTGGATTTTGTTTGGTTTTATCTTCTTCCTCTCCATGATTATCATATGCAAAATTGACATTAAGATAAGAAAATTAGTAGATTTATTATATGATAAATGTAGGAGTGTAATGAAAAGAATGCAAAATACATCTTCGATCAGGTACTCCTTGATATCCTCAAAGCCTTTTGGCAAGCTTCATTTCATACTAAGGAGACGCCTTCTTTCATTAACCGTGTGAACAGTTGGCAATGATCCGAGAGATTTGCAATGAATCTTCAGATATAGGTGAGTCTGCCTCTTAAACCTCTGAGCTCTTTGAGGGTTTTTGGAGGTTGCATGCCCTGGATGGCCTTTACTTTGTCAAGGTCAAGGTGAATTCCTTTAGATGTGATGATAAATCCAAGGAACTTACCACTCGACACTCCCAAGAACGACTTGGTCGAGTTCATCTTCAGCTGGTGAGCCCCATGATGTCGAACACAGTTCTCAGTCACTGAGGTGATTGCTTTTACTGTGATTTTTAACTGCAATATTGTCAACATAGTATTCCACCATTTTTGTAGATGATCATAAAAATTGTGCTCCTGGCCCGTTGGTAAGTTGCACCCGCATTCTTTAATCCAAACAGCATTACTGTGCATCAGTATCCCCCAATGGCATTCTGAATAACGTATGATTTTCGTCATCCAAGTGCATCTTGATTTGATTGTACCTTGAAAAGCCATCCATAAAGGACATTCTTTCGAAGCTACATGTGTTGTCAATCATGACATCAGTGACGGGCAACGAAAATTCGTCCTTAGGACAGGCCATGTTGAGATCACGAAAGTCAATACAGACCCTGATCTTTTTGTTCTTTTTAAGTACATAGACAATGTTAGCAACCTAGTCCAGGTGTTGTTCTTCTCAAATAAAGCCACATTCGATGAGTTTATGAACTTCAGATTCGATTGCCTCTGTGATATCAGGTTGAAACCATCGTTGATGTTGCTTAACCGGCTTGGCATCGGTTTGATGTTGAGATGATGCATGACCACCTGAGGATCGATGCCATGCATGTCCTTCATATCTCCAAGCAAAAAAAATATATATACTCCCATATGAGAGATATGAGGTCTTGCTTCTTTATTAGCGATAGGCTTTCGCTTAGAGAGATGAGGTTTAGGTGTGCTTGATCACCCACATCGACTTGGATTACTTTATCTTCGGTTGGAGATTCGAGCTATTTGAAACACTTTTCCTATTAAAGATTAAGTTGTTGATCCCATGGATCGGTGTTGAATGGCTCGATATCTTCATTTTGCTTTGCTTGATTTATAGATGCATGTTATTAAAGAACTTTTGAAGACTAACCCCACACTAATATCATAGTCCCAGTTGGACGAATATGAAGATTATGATGGTAAGGACTCGTCAAACTCTATTTCTGACTGGGGGGATGGAGTGATATATTTCCAACCCCTGCATGTGCGGTTGCAGTAGTTGGCTGGTTTTCCTTCCATTACGAAAGCTTGCAAAGGGATGTGCGGCCTTTACCAAAATTCAAGCCATCTCCACGATTCAAGTTGTATCCCATTTTTTTCATCATGTGGTGTATTGATCACGCATAATGAAAAAGTTATTGAGGTTTCAAGTCATCGTCTTGTTTGGATGTCATGGCCCTATCCAGCCTCGGCTGAATACAATTGATGATTGGTTCTTTTAGAAGAAAGGACAATAAGGCATACCCTTCATGGTTCTCTATATGCATGCATACCATTTCCAAGATGGGTAGAGGCATGTGTAAGGAACTAATGTCGACAGATTTAAATACATCCTCAAATACAGAGAGTAATCAAAAGTAATATTTTCATTAAGGACCTACTGGCCTTCATTTTCGGCGGGGTTATTATAATTAGAATTATCAAGATACGCTACAATTGGTTATATAATAAAAGTAGTTTTTTTTCTTAAAAAATTTAGTCATTTAAAAATTCTTATTGATTGCAAAAAATTACAACGGATCAAAATCTCTGGTTACCAAAGTGGGAAGAATGGTCGAATCTCCCTTTTGTTTAAGACTGGGTTCTTGATGTAGTGGTGGAGAGTGATTCTTGTTCTCCATTGACGAGCTGAGCCAGAAACTTGTCTCTGGATCTTCTTCTTGCTCTCATTGAAAGCGCACTGGTCAAGAATGAAACCATAATCAGGGCCTAAAATCTTAAAAAGATTAGAAACTCAACTTGAACTCAGCAAGTTTGTAGAGTTTTCTCCTCCAACACAATGTGTGTTCCATAACCTTGTGCTTAGCCTTCAGCCTTTTGTGATTATCCAGTTTCAAGCATCAAATGTGCCTTTTAGGTATTCTCCTCCTCTAACCTTTGGTTTCTTGGGTTCCGCCCACTTAGCCCCTAACTTTCATAGCTATTTATAAGGGTTTTCAAGGGGGAAAACTGCTCCCATAAATCTCTCCATAATGGAGATTTATGCCCCATTATGTGGAGAAAAAGTGGATATTGATTGCTCTATAATGGGGATTTAAGCCCCATTATATGGAGAGAAAAGTGGGTATTGCTTAACCCAGTAACTATTGTCTGTTACATCAAAAAACGCGGGTCTCATTGGACGCAGACATCTCCTTTGGGCGCGGACCTAGCATTTTGATGTTGAAACACTACCCTGAGGTCTACATATTGATAAGCAGAATGACCATCGCGTTTGGCACAGAACGTGACCCTCGTACGCGTTTGTTAAGGTGCGACATCTGCATTTGAGTTGAAATGCGATCTTCACGTCGACATGAGGCCCTAGGTCCACGTTTGGGGTGAAATGCGTCCTCTGCGTTTGACAAAAGACGTGAGGCCGCATTTGAGTTGAAACGTGACCCTCGCGTTTGGCATGAGACTTGCGTCTAAGGCTTAGTCTTCAGTAATTTTTAGACAGCCTACAGAACCCCCTCCAAAGTTTTCAAAACACAGATGACTGGAACGGATTTCAAAATACTTTGAACTTTATGTTGACTTGGGCTTTCGTGATTGGACTGACAATCTTTTGAAATTCTCTGGCTTGATCTTGTTTGGATTCTGGTTATCTGAGTGTACTGTTGAACTACTTGAAGCCTCCAGGGAAGATCACCATAAGTATCCAGAAGCGTAGTCTGAAACTTTTCTAAGCTTTGATTTATTTTCAATGTGCTATTGTACCTATTTGAGTTGTCGATCTCTTTTGCCAGTGTACTGTTAAACTATTTACAAAAGTCAAATCTCAGTCAGCAGGTCTGTTGGAACATCAGATAGACCAAAGTGATGAGTTTTGATTACCAGAGGTATATTTAACTTAGCCATTGAATTTAGACAACTTCTTTGGGGAACTGAATAAGAGAGGACGTTACTATCATAGTTGTGATTTTTAACTTGACAGGGACTTGTTTTGCGTACTAGAGGTAATGATTAACTTTGCACCGAAAGGTCTCATTTTTATTACGAAATCGAGAAGATCATTGTCAGAGGTGTGAACATAATAGGGATATGTGCTGAAGGTGTAAATTAGCTTAGCACTGAGAGATCTCATTTTCTTTGGAGAAAATCGAGAAGATCACTGTCATAGGTATATTAACTTAACAGCAAGATAGATTTGTGATATGAGCAATGAGATGGATTTGTGATTTGAGCAATTTAAATTGTCAGAGGTGTGATGTTAACTTAACAAGGATTTGTTATGCTATCTGAGCAAGTTTGGCCAGAAGTGTGATGTTAACTTGATCAAGATTTGCCTTGTGATTTAAGGAATGTTTAGTGGAGTTGTCATTCTATTGCAGAGAATTGACAAGCAGAAGTTATACCCTCTGGGATATATTGATGTTTTACTATCAGAGGTGTAATATTAACATGATAGGATTGTGAGCTAGAGGTAACAGTTAACTTAGCACCAAAATGTCTCATTTTCACTAAGAAAATTGAGGAGATCATTGTTAGAGGTGTATTGTTAACTTAACAGTGAGATATGAGGTGTAATGTTAACTTAGCACTGTAAATCTTGTTTTCATTTGAGAAAATTAAGAAGATCACTGTCAAGGTGTAATATTAACTTAACAGTGAGATGGATTTGTGATATGAGCAAACTGAAATGTCATAGGTGTGTTGTTAACTTGACAAGGATTTGTCTTGTGTGTGAGAAAGTTTGGTGGACTCGTCATTCTATTGAAGAGAATTGAAATGTAGAAGTTATACTCGCTAGGGATATATTGAAGTCTTTCTGTCAGAGATATAATGTTAACGTGATAGTTTTTATTTGTAATCATTTTGTTAGGAAATGAATACATCTTTTTGTGGTCCTACCATTTCATGGAAGGGAATTGATAAGGGATTTTAGTGGGACTGGTGGATTAGGTTCCTTAGGATTTTTAGAAAACCCTCAGCTATTAACAGATTTGGTATGTCTTTATCAACTACCATTTGAGTTGGGCTAGTCATGCATTCCCTTGAGCATGATAAGTTATTGAAGATTTTGTATTGGACTTAAAAGCCAATGTGTTCCTCTATCTTTTAGCCGTCAGAGGCATTTGTTCTACATGTAACTTCTAAAATCTTGTCGAGAATTAAAGAAGTGTAAACTCCATGGGGAATTTACAAGGAAATTAGTGTTCCCTGTGAGTACTTATTTGATCAGAGAAGTGGTGTTAACTAGATCATGGATAATACTTTTTGTTTGGAGTAGTACATGATGTACTTCCAATAGTTTTTATTCCATGAGAATGACAAAAACATATAATCTTTGACATTATACCAATGGAATGATTTAGATAGTTCAGAGGTAACTGTTGAACATAATAGTCATAGAAGTCAAATCACCTCGATGCCCAGTAGAATCAATGCTACATGCTCTTGTAATCTTTCTGTCTTACTCTTGCAACTATGTCATCTACTAGTTCGCCTTGTAAGACTAATTGCTTCCATGTACGACTTTGAGTTACTCCAATTTGAGTTAGGAGTGTGGTTTGCAGGTGATCGGAGTGAAACCAGCACTTGAAAATGTGTCTTTATGAAATCAATGTAATTGGATATGTGTGCTAATGTTTCCTCGATACTTCCGTTATAGCATTGGCTCAATGGTCGAATCCACAGGGACGAGAAGCGATATAAGCATTAACAGTTTTTATTCACGTCAGTTGTTAACAAGTTCTTCTTTGTAAAAGAATGAGAAAAAGAGAAAAGAAAAGAAAATCTAGAAGTGATAGGTGAAGAAGGCGATGAAAGCGATGTGAAAATAAAAGAGAAGTGGTTTGGAAAACAAAATAAAAAAGAAGATAAAGCTTGTGGTAAAGAAAATGAAAGCAAAGGTGAACTAAGAGGATGGTAAAAATAACGATAGAAAAAATGACAAAAGATTTTGGAATTGGTTTTTAAAACAAGATAAAAGAAAACTCATGACTACTAACTAATAATTACTCCACTAACCATGCTAACCTCTTAGTGATAGTTGCCTCACATGGATCCTTGGCCATCACTAATCCTTGGCTTCAAGAGATGATACAAAGCATGGCTCATGAGATTGTTCTTCTACATTCAAACAACACATCCATACCACATAACAAGTTGCAAGCTACTATTAAATCATCAAAACCGTTAGAGGTGAGCATGAAATAAAGAAGACATTGCAAGTTATCAAGTTAGTGGGTTAGGTGTTAGAATGTTAGAATCCATCATCATGAGCCATCAATGGCTCTTGCAAGAGCAAGGTATTGTAGAGGCTACTAAATTCATGTGGATTATCAAGTAAGTGGTTAGATTAGTGGTTAGTAGTTAGGTTGCCATAAGAAGAAAAGATTAGCTAAGCATCATGTAGAAGATGGAGAAGATTACAATGGAGAAGAAAGGAGACACCTTTATATAGATTTTCACAATCTATTACATCATTATCTCTCTATCTCTCTCTGAATCTCTAAGCCCTACTATAAGATCTATAAAAGAAAAGAAAATACAAAATAAAAGAGAAAGAAAATCCTAATCTACAACTAAAAGAGAGAAACCTAGCTTAATTCTCCATCTGCTTGTGTTTTGGGTCACTGCAGGGCTATTTATAGGCAAATGAAGGATCTGGAAGACGTGACGAGGCCACGCGTCGAAAATCGACGCGTGGGCCCACCACATTGCCACGAGAACGTGGCTTTTGCCGCGTTATCGTGGCAATACCAGGGACCTGGGTCCCCAGTTTTGGTGCGTGGGTTCGTGGCGCTTCGGGGACCTTCTAGATATACTCAGAGTCAGTTATTTCTGGCCAGATTTGCGTCAGACACCCGCAAGGGTCTAGGTTCAATGCATCTTCTAGAAACTCCCTTGCTTGACCTCCAAGAAATGCGGATTTAATTACCCAAAAATGGGTTTAATTAAGCTCTTATTACCCTTTTTCCCTCCTTGTCTTGATAATCTGCAAGAGAGACCAAAACACGGTTTAGACAGCATTTTATTCATAAATCAGTTGGGCATTGCATATGATAATGCAGAACTATAGACTAATCACACCCCCACACTTATCTTTTGCTCATCCCGAGCAAAACAAGAAAAAAAACTATACTACAAATGTTATTACACCACTTTCGCAAGTGACGAGACTGCATTGAGCATGCGCAACAAGCCGTTAAACCTCTAGGTTACCCTTAGAGGAGGAGTTTTGTCTCCTGAGGGTTTTCAGCGGATTGCACCCACAAAATCTATAAAGAAAGAAAACAAATGTTAGTGTTTTGAAAATGCATTTTGAAAGAGAGACAAGTTTTTGAAATATTTTTGCAAAATATAAGCGACTAAGATCATAAGTTCACCAAAAATTATTCTTCCTTAAACTTAGTCTATATGTAAGATCTTGTCTTCAATTAGGGTAAGAATTTAAAATTAGATTGAATATTTTATTCTTTATAAAACCTAGATAATATGCACTTTGTGATAGTGAAGATTTCTGGGATTTCAACTCTAACCATCAAGCCATTTATTTATATATATTTTTTCTTTTTTTTCTTCCCTTAGTTTTCTTAGGCTTTCTAGTTTTCCCAGGTAGTGAGCCTTTAACCAATGACTCCTAGACCAGACGGTCTTAGATCCCTCGGGTTTAAGGACTCAAGTAAACAAGGCCACAAAACTAATGGGGATTTATTTGTTTCTTTTGACCACTGTTAGGCATGAATAATCATGCTTCTTGAGGCATAATTATCCAGCTTAATAAGTGATTTATTATTTATACCATATATTTTTTCTTTTCTTTTTTATTTATTTTTTATTTTTTTACTTAATGGCATTTTAGGTCTTTGCTTCCATCCCAAAAATGTGTAAGTGTGAAGTGCAAACTATCTAAGGCAAAAAATTCAAGATAAAATTATCTCCCCATTCTTTATACTTAACCTATAATTTTAAACAAGATCTATTATTTCAACTAGGTTTAAGATGTCATAATGTAAGGCTTCTTTAATTTCTAAGATCATCTTAATTTTCTTAAAATAGATCAAAATTTTGTCTCTTATTTCAAAAAGTTTTTAAAGAAAGAAAAATCCTATACAAAAGGGAAGATTTCTAAAAGTATCCTAAAAGAAGTGAAAAAGAAAGAAAATCTAAAAAATTTTATGTTAGTAAACCCTTCCCTACACTTATCTCATGCATTGTCCTCAATGCATCGTGAATGTATGTATGCATGAAATAAATAGAGAGGGAAGGGAAAAATCACCTCAAGGTGGTGGTTCCGGTGGTGGTTTGATTCGTCCACGAAATGTGACCCAATCCAAAGAATGTGGTATCTGGAGGAACCCACCAGAAATATAATACAACCGACTATAATGATGTATGCATTTATGATTTTTATTAAGAAATCTACCCCATCTAATTTCTAAATTTTAAAAATAATTTTAGAGTCATTATTATTAACACCTTTGTCCCAAAATAGAGTGTGAAATGAGAAAATGATTGATTTGGACTCAGGAAGCACAAGAACGACTACTGACTCAGGAATTTAACTTAAGTCAAGTGAAGGTTCTGGAGTTGAGATTGGTTCAGGAAGTGGGTCCAAATCAAGAAGCTGAAATTTTAATCCACATTCATTTCCCCACAACGGAATGTGACTTTCTAAGATAGGTGAAAGAATAACAGTATGGGAACCAAAACTGACTCTAAAATGTTGTTCAAGTTGGGTAACAAAATAGGAGTCAATATTGATTCAGGAATTTGAACTGGATCACAAATTTGAGAATCTAGGTCACATTCCTCATTAAGTTCAATTTCATAAAAATGAGAACTTGCCAATTTGTCAATGGGACTTTCATAAGTATGAAATTGGTCAAGTTCAGTTTATTGATCATAAAAGATTAATGATTCAATTTCACGATGGATTGGCACAAGACCCAATACTGACTCGAAAAAAGGCCTGAAATATGGTAAAAATACCTCAGTCATTATTGAATCAGGAAGTGAAATTGAATTACTAAGTTAAGGTTAGGATCATATTCATGCTTAAGTTCAATTTCAGGAAAAGGATAACTTGCTATGGGATTTTCACAAGTCTGAGTTTGGTCAAGTTCAAATGGGTGTGCTGAAATTGAATCTTAGTTTCTAGAATAACAAGAGTCCTTGGTCAGATCAATAGAGTTAGAGATATTTGGATTGGTCAAAGGTTGATAAGAGAGAGTTTTCTCATTCCTATAAATATTGACCAATTGACTCAATTGTGTTTCCAACCTATTAATGACTGAGCAGAAGATTTTTGAAATTGTAGCGTGGACTCCTGCAAGATTTCTATACTTTTTTCTAGATGTGATGTTTCTTCAAGTTGATGCTCTAGAAAGGTAGTATAGGAATCTTGGTTTCCAAAACAACAAGAGTCATGGGTCAAATTGATAGAGTTAGAGATATTTGGATTGGTCAAAGGTTGATAAGAGAGAGTTTTCTCATTTCTATAAATGTTGACCAATTGACTCAATTGTGTTTCCAATGTATTAATAGACTGAGAAGAAGATTTTTGAAATTGTAACGCAGACTCCTGCAAAATTTCTATACTCTTTTCTAGATGTGATTTTTCTTCAAGTGGATGCTCCAGAAAGGGAGTATAAGAATCTTGGTTTTGAAAAGATAGTGAAGATTGTGAGTCCAACATATTTTGAGATTGAAGCTCAGACTCACGAAAGCACTCCATACTCATTTTCAGGGTAGATGGTGGTTATTCTGAATAGGTGAACTGAGGATGAATCATGAAAATATTGTGGAATTGGTGAATTGAGCTTCTTTTGTTGAGACTCAAGCATGGCTTGTACGGCTTCTATACTATATTCGAACTCAGATTTTTCTTCAATGGGTGGTCCAGGAAAAGGAGTATAGGAAGTAAAATTGGGGAATGGAGATTGTTGAAATTGTGAAAATTGTGGACAAGGTGGTGGAAAATTTGACTCGGGGGAGGTGAATCCCTATTGACTCTGTGACGAGTTGAAATTATTTTTAAAATTATAGTCATAAGATTGGGGTATGGGTTGTATTGATTCGGATAAGTCCAACCCGGTGTATTTGGTTGGTTCATATTATAAAAGGCCGGGTTGGAATTATCTGAATCAAATGGAGTTGGTGTAAAATATGGATTCATATTAGGATTGAACAAATTATTATTGTTGAATTTCATTTCACAAACAATCACAAATAAAAAGAAAAAGCAAACAAAAAAAAAAAAGAAGAAAATCAAAACCAAGCCTATACTAGGGTTGACCTAGACCTAGACGACTCCTAACTGGTCGATTACCCAGGGGAGGTTGTTGCTTGAATCCAACCACAAGCTAATCGGCCAGGTAGGGAAAATACGATGGGAGGTATCTGTGCGTAAGCAATGGGCCTTAATTACGCCAGACCACGGTATCTTCAAGGCGTAACCTCTTAATCCCCAACCTTAGACACTGACTTCACAAGAGTAAGATTCAAAACAAGTTTCACCCTCGGTCAATCTCTTAATGAGTCTGAGATGTCCCTAGGGGCCAATGTCTATCAATTTTTATTAGGGCTTGGGTTGTGTGAGTGGGGAGGTTATTTTTGAGCTAAGGAAGGGTGATGAAATCTCCACCTTATCTTGTATGGGTTTTGCCCTTAAGTTCAATTTGTGCAAGTGTGCAATATAGATAAGAATATAACACAAAGCGATAAATCACCCACGTGTTTGTTCTATGCTATATGCAATGCCATATGTACACCTCAGTTCAGATCACAATAACAGAACAACATACAGTAAATTGGAATTGAATTGACACATACCAAATGCAAATGTCTAAGCCGTTTTAAAAGCATCCAAAATGATGTATTTTAGTTCTTTAATTATTGTAGTGTGTGGGCAATCAAAGCAGGAAAGTAATAGTACAGATCCACTAGCTATTACAATGAACACAGCCCAGCACAACAAGATACATAATGATCACAAAATAGCTGCGTTTGCGCGGCAAAGGTCGTGTTTGCGCGGTGTTTCTTTAGAAGTTGGGTCCCTGCTTTCTAGAGCAAGGAGATGCAAAGCTAGTGTTTATTCTGCAATGTTAAGCTCCTGTAAAGATTGCCCTGCACACCAAAACAGAGAAGAAAATGTTAGCAAAAATGTGAAATCAAAACCATTCCCATACCCGGCAATGGCGCCAAAAATTTGATTAGAGCGGAATCAGCACTTGAAAATGTGTCTTTATGAAATCAATGTAATTGAATATGTGTGCTAATGTTCCCTCGATACTTCCGTTATAGCATTGGCTCAACGGGTCGAATCCACAGGGACGGAAGGCGATAGAAGCATTAACAGTTTTTATTCACGTCGGTTGCTAACAAGTTCTTCTTTGTAAAAGAATGAGAAAATGAGAGAAGAAAGAAAATCTAGAAGTGATAGTTGAAGAAGGCGATGAAAGCGATGTGAAAATAAAAGAGAATTGTTTGAAAAACAAAACAGAAAATAAGATGAAACTTGTGGTAAAGAAAATGAAAACAAAGGTGAACTAAGAGGATGGTAAAAACAACGATAGAAAAAATGATAAAAGATTTTGGAATTGATTTTTAAAATAAAGTAAAAGAAAACTCATGGCTACTAACTACTAATTGCTCTACTAAGCATGCTAACCTCTTAGTGATAATTGCCTCACATGGATCCTTGGCCATCACTAATTCTTGGCTTCAAGAGACGATACAAAGCATGGCTCATAAGATTGTTCTTCTACATTCAAACAACACATCCATACCACATAACAAGTTGCAAGTTACTATTAAATCATCAAAATCGGTTAGAGGTGAGCATGAAATAAAGAAGACAATGCAAGTTAGCAAGTTAGTGGGTTAGGTGTTAGAATGTTAGAATCTATCATCATGAGCCACCAATGGCTCTTGCAAGAGCAAGGCCTTGTAGAGGCTACTAGATTCATGTGGATTATCAAGTAAGTGGTTAGATGGTTAGTAGTTAGTAGTTAGATTGTCATGAGAAGAAAAGATTAGCTAAGTATCATGTAGAAGATGGAGAAGATTACAATGGAGAAGAAAGGAGACACCTTTACATAGATTGTCATCATCTATTACATCAATATCTCCCTATCTCTCTCTGAATCACTCAGCCCTACTACAAGATCTATAAAAAAAAGAAAATACAAAATAAAGAAAAGAAAATCCTAATCTACAACTAGAAGAGAGAAACCTAGCCTAATTCTCTATATACTTGCATTTTGAGTCACTGCAGGGCTATTTATAGGCAAATGAAGGATCGGGAAGACGAGACGAGGCCACGCGTCGAAAATCGACGCGTAGGCCCACCACATTGCCGCGGAAACGCGACTTTTGCCGCGTTTTCGCGGCAATACCATGAAAATCACCTAGAGGGGGTGAATAGGTGATGGCTATACTTAATGGAAAATAATGCGGAATTAAAAACAAATTAGCAATAAGCAATCGTAATTAGATAGATCTTGCAAAAGAGTAAGCAATGTAAATGCAAGTAAAGTTGGAAAGTAGAGTTTAGAGAGATAGTGGACAATCGTAAACACAAGAATATGTTTCGAGATTCGAGCCACTGCTCTAAGTCCCCGCCTTCAACACGATGAAGGATCTTCACTATGAGTGATCCCACCGGATCGTCAATCGATTGCAAGTTCTTACTAGAACTCTTCGGACACACTTGTCCTCTCTCACGGTGCCGCAACCCCAACTTGAAGCTCACTAGCTCGCTCGTGGCCGCAACCTCTATAACTTCTCAATTGAAGAAAATGATGATCAACACTTGACCACAAAGATGGCTCACAAGCACAACCCTACAACCAAGATGAGAAAATGAAGCACTTGGGATTGTGTAGTGCAAATAGCAAATATAGAAGTAGAGGAATTGGCTCAAGCTAAAACGCTAAATTTTGGAAATAGTTGGCTCAAGAGAAAATCTTTTGCAAAGAAGCTAAACTTTGAAAAACTTTGATATAAGGCTTGTAAATCTTCTTATTGAGTTGTTTCTTACTCCCCCTATTTATAGAGGATGAAAATAAGGTCAGAAAACTTAATAGATCCATTGGGAGAAGACCCAACAAAAGGCAAAACAGAAACTAGTCGTTGGGAGCCAACTCAGCAGAATTATCTGCTGTAGGTCGACTGGGCGGTTGACCGCCAACGGTCGAATTTTCGACTGTTGGGAAAGCGATCGACCGGACAGTCGACCGTGATCCCAACAGAGAGTAAAAACTCTCTGTCGGTCAACCGACCCGGTCGACCGGAACAAACAGAGAGCACTGCTCTTGCTTCCGGTCGATTGAAGTGCACGGCTGCACTTTTGTGCATGTCGGTCGACCGCCCGGTCAACCGACAGAGCAGTTCTGCTCTGCCAGCAGTCGACCAACCGTCGATCGGCTAAGGGCAAAAGACAGGTTTTGAATATATTTTGAAGTCAAAATTTTTTCAATAAAATTTCTTTTAATATGTAGGTACAAAATAGAGTTCTAGAGCTTTGAGCAAGTAGAGTGTGATCATAGATCAACACTAAATAATTTAGAAATATATTTTATAAAAAATCTTTTCTAAAAACAAAAATTGGTTTTTCCAAAACCTGATTTTCTGAAACTTGGTTTTTCTGAAACTCGGTAAGAAACCAGGTGATAAAATTTTGTATGAAAACACTAAAGGATTATGAAATGTGTGTGTGTGTGTGTGTGTGACAATCCCAAAAGCTATCAACTTCTTTCATCTTGGTTTTGACAAATATCTATAAATCCTAACTAAAATAGAAAAAGGTAAAGATACAAATCTTAAAATAGTCTTCTTGATATGCTTGATCCTTGAGCTCTTCTAGTGTGCTAGGTTCTGGGATCTAAATCTTCTTGGCTTCCAAATGTGTGAGTCTTGTGTTGGAGCTGAAATGCAACATAAGATTTTTCCTAAAACTTAATTAAAAACTTTTGTTAATACCTAACTACATATGGTTTGTTATCATCAAAACTAAGGACAAATGGCCCTTGGGCCAACAGTCTCCCCCTTTTTGATGATGACAAAACATATGGAGTTATTACAAATATTTTGGGAAGAGACTTCAAGTGAAGCTCCCCCTTAACACATGCATATATAAGAATAAGACATAAAAGAGCTAAATGCATAATAAAATCATGGCATAGAGTGTATGGATATGATCCACTACACATACATGGTGAAATATTTATGTTTTTGTCATTTAGCTCTAAAAAGGTTTTGGTTAAAAACACATGTATATATGAAGTCCAAAAACCAAACTGGTATTTTGTCAAAATGAAAACTCTTTTGTATTTTTCCAAAATAAATATTCTTTTATGAAAACTTATCAAAACAAGAGTGTGTGTGTGTATATGATATACTTGAGCAATCCACCGACTATTCTATCCTTTACATTTTATCTAAAAACAAAATCTTATAAAAACAAACCTAGAGACAAGTCTTGATCTTGAAGGTCTTCACTTGAAGTCTTCTCATTTTCTTGACTTGATCCAAACTTGATCCAACGAGCTAGACTCCTCTTGAGTACTTGATGTGGTCTTGATGCACAAGCTCTTGAATCAAACCGTGCTAGCTCCAAAACTTGACTTTAAATCCTTTGTTGAAGCTACACACCTACTAAGATCTTGATCATAAATCTAAGACTAAATAAACACAGGATCATTAGTACTATAACTACATGAGTTGATCATCATCAAAACTAGAGTGATGGGCCTTTGGGCCAACAATCTCCCCCTTTTTGATGATGACAAAACTCATGGAGTTATATATGCATGGATTAAAGTAAAGCTTCAAAGAAGCTCCCCCTTAACTCATGCATCACAATAAATAAATAAATATGCAATGAACGCACATAAACATGTATGCAAATACAAGGAGATAAACATGCCAATCAAGCATAAAACTCATCAAATTCTTTTTCTCCTATTTGTAAAATAAAACATTTATGCATAAACATAAATCCTTCTCCCTCTTTATGAATAAAGTAAGGAAAACATGCATATATACTAAAATACTTGATTATCAAAGTATAATACTATTTTTGTAACATGTCTTGATTTTACTCAAACATGTTTGATTATCAAAGTATAATACTGAAACTATTTTGTAGATTTTTAGTGATTTTATGGGATTTTATTTTTGTCAAAATACCAACTTTTAATTCCCTATAACTGACCCTGTCTGGCTTCAGCTGGTCAACCGGACCGGTCGACCGAGCATGAAGTCGGTCGACCGAGTCGGTCGACCGAGTCGGTCGACCGACGTGCACAGAACGTGCACGCCAGTCTGGCTGGAGGGCCGGTCGACCGACCTGGTCGACCGTCCATAGAGCTCTGCTCTCTGGAAAGGCCCCGATCGACCGGACAGAGAGCCTGCTCTCTGTATCCAGGCCACGGTCGACCGGCCGGTCGACCGCTGGCTCAACGGTTAGAAATCTGACCGTTGGCCGGTCGATCGGGCGGTTGACCGACAGGTCAACCTGGCTCCCAACGCTAGTTTTTCTAGCCCTATAAATTGGGGCTTTTTGGGGCTGTTTCATATAAGATTTTAAGAAGAATTTTGGACTAGTTTTGCATACCCATTTCAGTGGTTATATCGACATGTTTTAGAGCTACATTTTCAAATCAAAAGAGTGTTTTAAAAGTGATTTCTTGAGTTTTCCTCCACCATTTCAATCTTAGTTTTCTCACACAAACACTTGAGCTATCCATTGCTATATCTACCTATAGGGTTATTTGTTGTAAGAGGATTTTAGGTTATCAAAGTGTTGTGATCACCAAAGTTCATCTTTGTACTTTGAGGAGGCGGACTTGCGGGTTCGCGGTGTTTCGAGTTCGTGTATGAACTCTTTGTTTGAGGTACGGCCTTGGCGAGCTAGTGAGCTTGCGGTGTGTTCTTGCGGGAATGAGTGAAGGGACTAGAGAGTCCAAAAGTTCTAGTGGGAACTCCTTGTAGGTGTTGCGGCACCGAGTGATCCGGTGGGATCGGTTTATAGTGGAAATCCTTCAAGTGTTGGAGGCGGGGACGTAGAGCAAGTGTGCTCGAACCTCGAAACAAATCTCCCGTGTTTGCGATTGCTTTCTCTCTATCTCTTACTTGTCTTTATATCTTGCATGCTAATATTGTCTTTATCTTTATATGCTTGATATATTGTGTGCTTAATTGTTATATGCTTGGGGATTGTTTGCTAACACTTGTATTCAATCAAGAGAGCCAACACGGCACCTCAACTCTTATTTAGAGAAATCTTGAGGAGTTAGTCCAGATCCCTTCACGGGGAATCCGGCTACACTCTTGTGTTATACGTGGTGTTTAGTTTAATAAGTTTTTAATTTCACATTAATTGTCCATTAGATTAGCTCATCACCTATTCACCCCCCTCTAGGTGATTAACACAAATACTGGGGACAAATGGCTTAGTTGTTGTTGTTGTATAATTTTGTTAGTTAGGATTTGATTTAATAGTTAGGATTAGATTTTGGGGAGTTGGGTTGTTAAGGTTAGAATTTATTAGTTATGATTAAGATTTTGATTTTAGGATTTAGATAATGAGTTGAGTTTGGCTACGGGTTGGATTCATGGGTATGAGTTTGAATTAAATGGGTTATAAGATAATTGAATTTTATGGTTAGGGTTTAGAATTAGTTGTGATATGATTAGGATTATAGATGGGGTTGTGGGTTTGGGCTTATTGTGTTTCATTTAAAAAAAAAAAAAGATTGCTTAACATGGCTTGGGCTTAAGTTTGGGCTAAAAGCTAGGAAAAAAAATAAAGATAATAATAATAATAAGAAGAAGAAGAAGACAAAGTAATAATGAGAATACTAAAACATGGCAATAACAACAATAATAATATCATTAATGATAATTAACAATAATCATAATAATAACAACAACTATAGAATTAATAATAATAATAATACCAACAATAATTATAAGCCATAAACCAAGTTAATTAATAATAAAATAATAAATCAAATTAGATAACTATAAAAAAAATATTAAAACTATATATTGATTAGGGATATTACATTCCACCCACCTTATAAAAATTTCGTCCTCAAAATTTTGATAAGGCAGGGAATAATAATAAAAATCAAGTTAAGGGAGAAGATAAAGCTTCGAAGTCACTTCTCGTTGCATCATGGGTCACTACGCTTCCACTGCATGCTCTGATCCCTGTTACCGGCTTTAGAATAAAGTGACCAATTCCAAGAGATAAGATCAGAAAATAGAATCGACAAGAAGAATAGGAATCAAGATTACACTAGAAGAAGAGATGCAATCATAAAGATCAAAAGATCAAAGAGATAGATTTTCAAAGGGAGGACAGTCAATTCCAAGTGGAGTTAATATCATTGTATGGATAGTATATGTACATTGTAGTGTAGCTATAACTTGTTTCAAGTTACCGATATGAACTAGGTCCTTTTTCAGTAAACTTGGCTCGATACCAAGAAAACCCTGTCGCGCCCCGCTTCACAAAATACATGGAAAGGGAGTCGCGACGAGAGTCGGCGACGTATATACACGAGAAAAATGCCTCACATATACACGCTAAGCCTAAGGTAACCTGAACAAGCTATAAATCTAAACCATAATAAATCGTATGACTGCAATATGACATATAAATATCTAACACAATGATAGCAGATGAATGGAGGAAAGAAATGACAACTGGATATGATAGATGGAATCAAAAAATAACATGAATAAAAGAGCATGAATACCTATAATCAAAAGAGAGAGACTCTAACTCCTCGCAACATGTACGATCTCAACGGACACCTGATCAATGAAATAAAGCAGATCCAATATCTAGACGTGCGAATTCAGGGTTGTCAGAAGCGACCGAATGAGTGTATAAGAAAAGGGGACTGCTCGTGTGTATAAACAGTGTGTATAATACAACAAGACAAACTGAAAATAAAAGATAATTGAATAATCAAAATCAATAACAAAGCTATGAATGATATATAACTGATATCATGATAATAGAAAATAATTAATGTCAAGATGTGTAACTGATTGAGATTTTAGAATTTGTAAATAAGAAGAATGAGTTGTAGAGTTCTTAGTCTCAATGCTATCCGCTGTAGCAAGGGCCAAAGCGGGTCGATCCACAGGGAAGGATGCGATGCAAGCTTTTCGGACGATTTCTCTGTATACTTCAAATAAAACAAATGAGAGATTAGGTTGAGATATATATGATTATAAAGATGTGGTTTTACTGATCTTCTACCACAACCCTTATTGCAAATTAAGGACATTGAACATCATCTTGAAATGTATGAAATTGATCCTAGGTTTATTAGAGAAGATGCAAGCAAGAGAAAAAGATCATTCAATCATACTAGTTTGCACTTCTAAACATTCAACAATTTTTTTCATCTTAACATCTAAGTACAGCGTAAGAGAAGCTTTACCTTGAAGTTACGTTGTCAAAGTCCTTAAGCATGAAGTGTGAAGAATTATTTTAAAGGTGTAACATAGATCAGAAAGCTAGTCATCAATTTAATCTTCAAGCAATCTACCTTAGACCTAGGGTTTCTAAAAATGTTATCAATCTGTTCAATTCTTAATTGCTCTAGGGTTGCTTAAGAATTCAGCAAACCACAATAAGGAGTTAGTTCATCATTATTTTTTTTATCTTTTCAATTTATCTTTTTTTTTGATTTTATTTAGTTGAATAAGAAAGATTGCAAAAGAAAGGAAAACCAAAACAGAGAGAGATCGCAGATAAAACTAAATTAAAAAACAATAAAGAAATGGCAAAGAGGTAACCTTTATTTGAAAGTATGTCTCCAAATACAAGCTCCTTCTTCTCCACAAAGCCTTTAAAACGAAATTACAACATGCAGAAATTTAAGAAAAGCTAAAGAAAAACCCTAATCTTCTCTGGATCTGGATGCCCTCCCTGTTGCGTCTGCAGGGGTATTTATAAGTGCAGAAGGTGATAGAGTCCCGGATAAACTCCTCCACGAAATCTGTTCCCTGGACTCATCTTGTTTGCCGCGGAAACGCGGCTTGAGCCGCGTTTCCGCGGCCATACAGTGGCAGATGGCCACGCGCTTTGGCGCGTGGCTTCTCCTGGTCCGTTCATCTGGGCGTATGCTTCTAGAAGCTGGATCCTGGCTCTTCATTTTGGATTTTCGAGATAACTTAGAAATCAAGTTACCCTAAATCCAAATCCCTTCAAAAACGAATCTCATCCTTGCACTCTTATTTATCCTCATCCACCAAGCATTTAGGGTAGAATAGAATTCTATCCTTTCCCTCTTTGTAGTATTTGCAATTTTTACAATTTGTATTTACACTTTTGACTTCTTGTAATTGCACTTTTGCACCTGGGCTTGGACTTGGGCTTGGATATAGGCTTTGGGCTTCATTAAGCTTTAATTCAATACTCAAGGCCTGCACACATTAAATAACAAAATATTAGTAAATGTGCAGAATTATATGAATAAATATGAAAATGTGATGGTAAATATGATGACAATTATGCATTTTTCACTACCAATCACACCCCCACACTTATCTTTTTGCTCGTCCTCGAGTAAAAATCAAAAAGAAAAAACTAACTAGCTAACTCACTTTCGTAGGAATCACGGTTGCACTTAGCACGTGCAACAAGCCGTTAAACCCCTAGGTTACCCTAGAGGACGAGTTTTGTCTCGTGAGGGTTTTCAGCGGATTACACCCACAAAATCCATAAAAAGGAGAATATTCGAATTATATTTGAAGAGACTAAGTAGTCTATAAGTTTTAGGATTATCATTTTTATTCATTCTTAAACTTAGTTTTTTATAAAGTAAATTGTTATCCATTTTAGGTAAGGATCAAAATTGAATTTTTGTATAGTCTTTTTCGTTACCAAAAGTCATATACATCCTTGTGAATTTATACTAGGAATTCCTTAACTTGGACTCTCATGCCTCTTTATTATTATTATTATTTTTTTTTCTTCTTCTTCTTTTTTTTTTAATATGTATAACTCATCTAATTTTCTTTCGTGTAAGCATCAAGGCTTCTTGAGGCCTTTATACCTAACTAATTGAGTATTAGATGTGTTAATACATATATAATAGTTCTTAGTTTTCTTAGGCTTTCTAATCCACCCATGTAGCGAACTTAGAGTCGATGGCTCCCAAACTGGTCGGTTTTAGGGCACCGGGTGAGAAAACACCCCACGGACTTAAGGATTCGAGTGAACTAGGCCACAAAACTAAGAACTTTATTTATACAATCACCTTTAGGCGTGAATACTTATGCTTCTTGAGGCACATGTATCCAGCTTAATCAGTGAATTTTCCTTTTTCATTTTTTTTTTTATATAGGGCACAAGAGTCTTTGTCTTAGAATCCTAGATATGTAAATGTATTAGGTATGCACATTTCATTAAGGTAAAAATCAAGACTAATTAATTATTCAATTTTTCCTCCTATACCTAAAAATTAAACAATTTATTTATTTTGACCAAGTTTTTAGAAATCCTAACCATGATTTTCCTAATTCTTAAAACTAACTTAGATTTCTTTCAAAAGATAAGTCAAAATATTGTCCTTTTTATAAAAATTTTTTTAAATTTTTTTTTTAATATTAGCAAATTTTTGTTAGTTTCTACCTATGTTAGTATGTTAGTAAAGCCTACCCCTTACACTTGTCTCATGCATTGTCCTCAATGTATGAAATGAATGCATATATGCATGAAATAAAGTATAAAGAGAGGCAAAGAATAATAATATACCATTGTATGTACAACACATGTATCAGTCTCACCTAGAGCTGCTTAGGATTCATCCCTCTAGCTCGGTTCCCATCATTCCAATGGGTTCTCTTTATAAGGCACAATGGGGAGACCAACATTTTTGTTTTAACTCTCTTTCTCCCCAGTTTCATCTTCTTTAGGCTCTTCCTCATCATATGTCCACATCCATTATTCAGAAATTCTAGCTCAGTTCCGTACATCTCCTCAAAACTTAAATCAACACTTTTCCCTGGAAGTGAATAATTAACCAACATCTCCTTAATCGATGTATCTAAACACAGGAGTTCTTTTTCAAAGAGGCTTTCGAAAGTTAAGTCAATCGAAGGTTCTTGAACTATATTCTCATGCGATATTTCAGTGCTTGGCTCATTGAAGATACTCAGATCAAATCTTCATTTTTTAAAGGGAACTCTAAAATTATAATCCCCAACATATGTCGTCTTATCACTAAAATCGCATTTATCCTCAAATAACTTGTCAAGAAATAGAGACTCATTTTCACTTTCTTTTTCACAAATGTTCTCAATGAAGTTTACCTCAAATGTTTGGTCTTTTATCTTACGAGATTGTTTTTCCAGGTTGAAGATATTGACCTCTTTAGTCATGTTTCCAAAGGTCAACCTCATGGATCCATTCCTACAATTTATGATCGCATTTGCAGTTGCAAGGAACGGACGCCCTAAGATAACTGGAGTTTGAGACCGAAGAGTGGATACAGGTTCGGTCTCCAGAACAATAAAATCTATTGGGTAGATAAACTCCCCAACTCGGATGAGCACATCAGTAATTTCTCCTTTGGGAATTTTACGGATCGGTCAGCTAATTGGATTGTAACCTTAGTCGGACTAAGCTCGCCCAACCCAAGTTGTTGGTAGACTGAGAAGGGGAGTAAGTTGATACTTGCTCCCAAATCAAGAAGTGCATGCTTAATTGCAGTTTGACCTATTGTGCAAGAGATGGTGGGGCAACCAGGGTCCTTATACTTGATAGGGATCTGGTTGGACAATAGCTCACTAATGTTAGTGGCTAGAAAAACCTTCTTGGGCACATTAGTCTTTCTCTTATTTGTGCACATGTCCTTAAGAAACTTAGCATAACTAGGGACTTGTTGGATTGCATCAAGAAGAGGTATATTGATCTTGACTTGATTAAAAATCTCACGTACCTTATCCATTTGTGCACATTGCTTATCTTTAAGCCTATTTGGGTAGGGTGCGATGGGCTTGTGCATATCTTCGGCTGACTTGTCTTTTTTAGTGTTGTTGGCATCAAGTTGAGATGGAGTGGGATCAGGCAAGTTGAATGCTTGTTTAGAACTTGATGGTGTTAATACTTGGTTATCAACTTGTTTTCCCGACCGCAATGTAAGAATCGCATTGCACTGACTCATATGATTCTCTTGAGCCAAGTGAGCTTGACTAGAGTTCCTAGGGTTTGGGAATGGTTGACTAGGTAGAGTACCCTTTTGCCTTTCTTGCTGATTCATTTGCATCTCTATCCTAGTCAAGACTTGAGCCAGCGTGTCGTTGCTTTTAACCAGAGTGTCCACCTTTCTTTCCATATTGGAGAGCCTTGTTTCCATTTGTGAATATTGGAAAGAGGGTGGAGGATTTTGATAGGGCGGATTTTGGAAATTGTTGGAGAATTTGGGCCTAGTTTGATCATTGTTGCTTGGGCCCCATGAAAAATTGGGATGGTTTCTCCAACCGGGATTGTAGGTGGGCGAATATGGATTGTTGGCGGGCCTTGTGAAGGCCGCACTCATATGTTCGGGCAAGCTTTGATGCGCGATGAAGACAGGACATTCCTCGAACACATGGTTCATATCTTGACAATAAGTACAGCCCGCTGAAGATGTTGGGCTGACTTGGTTCACAGAGACTGGCTCTTTAGTTTCAAGAGCCTCTAGTCTTCGCATAACAGCAGCTAACTTAGCATCGGTTGCTATGTTGGCCTCAATGGAATGGATACCTCCTTTAGAAGAAGTTGGGTCATTAGTCCTAAATTTTTCCGGAGTAGGTTCCCATTGGATGGTATTTTCAGCTAATTCCTCATACAATAGCCATCCTTCATTTTCGTTCTTTTTCATAAATCCTCCTTGGCACATGGATTCTAACAACGTTTTAGTTTGATATTCTAATCCATCATATAGAACTTGGCAAAGTCGCCATTTCTCTATCCCATGGTGAGGGCATTGGGCAAGGAGGTCCTTAAAACGTTCGAAATATTTTCAAAAAGGCTCATTGGCTGTTTGCTTAAACTGTAAGATGTTCTTTCTAATCAGTGCAGTCTTGTGAACGGGATAAAATTTCTTTAAGAAGGCCTTAACGAAATTATCCCAAGAAGATATAGAACCTACCTCTAGACTGTAGAGCCATTTCTTTGCTAAATCCTTCAAAGCAAAGGGGACAAACCTAAGTTTGATGTCATCTTTTCCCAACTTAGGAATATTCATCATGAGACATACTTCCTCAAATTCCCTTATGAAGAAGTATGCATCCTCGGATTCAAGTCCATGAAATTTGGGAAGGGTGTTGATGTATTGTGGCTTAAGCTCAAATGGGTCAACACCTTCATCGGTAAGCTTGATGCAAGAAGGAAGAGAGGTCCTGATAGGATAGATCCTATCTTGGAGTGATGGCGGTTGTGCCATGTGTGAGTCGGGCTTTTGCTCGGGTGGTGAACTAGTCCTAGTTAACCTGGATGTAAGTGGGTCTCTCGACCAAGCGGGCATGCACAATTAGCAAACAAGTTCACCCAATCACCAAAAAAAAGAAAAACAAACAAAAAATCCTATTCTAGGGTTATCCTTGACCTAGACGACTCCTAACTTTAGACTGCCCTTAGGAGGTCTATTGTCGACGTTAACCACAAGCTAATCGGCCAGGTAGGTGGCAAGACCGGTGGGAGGTTTTCCGTCAGAGACGTTCCTTAATTAAATAACCACCGTTCTTCGGGCTTTCGGCCCTCAATCCCCTGCCTAGACACCGATTTGACAAGAGTTAATTTCGAACAATTTTCCTCCTTAGGTCAATCTCCTATTGAGTTCGAGTTAACCTAGGGCCAACGTCTAGTCAAATTTTACTTAAGGTTAGGGTTGTGAGTGTGACGGATATGATTTGTGGGCTAAGGAAGGGTAATGAAATCCCCACCTTATCTTGTTTATGAGTTATGCCCTTAAGATAATTTTATGTACGTGTAAAGCAGTAGAAAAGTAATCACTCAAAAAGCAGTAAACAGCTAAGAGTGTTTCCTAATCTATATGCAATGCAGACGTACCTTGTCGCCAGCACTCTTCAACAGAATTAAAAAAATTAAAATAGACACGTGCCCTAAATGCAAGAGTCTAATTTTTTTTTTATTATCAACAAATGGGTTAATGTTATTAATTAGCAGTTGCATAATGATCACAGAGAAAATTTATCACAGCAGTAAGCAGTATTTGCAATTCTGAGCAACCTGCAGAAAACTTTATGAGTAGTGAACTACTCAGGCCGCAGAAACGCGGCTTTTGCCGCGGACCCGCGGCTCTGAAGTAGGCTCTGATGCTCTGCCTTCGAGGGCAGAGGCACAGAGTTGCTATGTGTCCTTGCTGCTGCTTTGTTTTTGCTGCTGCTTTGTTTTCCTGTTCTCTAAATCTGCAAACAGAAAGAATAAAAAATAATTAGTTTGAGAAAATCGTGCCGTTCCTTCCCCGGCAACGGCGCCAAAATTTTGATTGAGATTTTAAAATTTGTAAATAAGAAGAATGAGTTGTAGAGTTCTTAGTCTCAATGCTATCTGCTGTAGCAAGGGCCAAAGCGGGTCGATCCACAGGGAAGGATGCGATGCAAGCTTTTCGGACGATTTCTCTGTATACTTCAAATAAAACAAATGAGAGATTAGGTTTGAGATATATATGATTATAAAGATGTGGTTTTACTGATCTTCTACCACAACCCTTATTGCAAATTAAGGACATTGAACATCATCTTGAAATGTATGAAATTGATCCTAGGTTTATTAGAGAAGATGCAAGCAAGAGAAAAAGATCATTCAATCATACTAGTTTGTACTTCTAAACATTCAACAATTTTTTTCATCTTAACATCTAAGTACAGCGTAAGAGAAGCTTTACCTTGAAGTTACGTTGTCAAAGTCCTTAAGCATGAAGTGTGAAGAATTATTTTAAAGGTGTAACATAGATCAGAAAGCTAGTCATCAATTTAATCTTCAAGCAATCTATCTTAGACCTAAGGTTTCTAAAAATGTTATCAATCCGTTCAATTCTTAATTGCTCTAGGGTTGCTTAAGAATTCAGCAAACCACAATAAGGAGTTAGTTCATCATTATTTTTTTATCTTTTCAATTTATCTTTTTTTTTATTTAGTTGAATAAGAAAGATTGCAAAAGAAAGGAAAACCAAAACAGAGAGAGATCGCAGATAAAACTAAATTAAAAGACAATAAAAGAAATGGCAAAGAGGTAACCTTTATTTGAAAGTATGTCTCCAAATACAAGCTCCTTCTTCTCCACAAAGCCTTTAAAGCGAAATTACAACGTGCAGAAATTTAAGAAAAAGCTAAAGAAAAACCCTAATCTTCTCTGGATCTGGATGCCCTCCCTGTTGCGTCTGCAAGGGTATTTATAAGTGCAGAAGGTGATAGAGTCCCGGATAAACTCCTCCACGAAATCTGTTCCCTGGACTCATCTTGTTTGCCGCGGAAACGCGGCTTGAGCCGCGTTTCCGCGGCCACAGTGGCAGATGGCCACGCGCTTTGGCGCGTGGCTTCTCCTGGTCCGTCCATCTGGGCGTATGCTTCTGGAAGCTGGATCCTGGCTCTTCATTTTGGATTTTCGAGATAACTTAGAAATCAAGTTACCCTAAATCCAAATCCCTTCAAAAACGAATCTCATCCTTGCACTCTTATTTATCCTCATCCACCAAGCATTTAGGGTAGAATAGAATTCTATCATTTCCCTCTTTGTAGTATTTGCAATTTTTACAATTTGTATTTGCACTTTTGACTTCTTGTAATTGCACTTTTGCACCTGGGCTTGGACTTGGGCTTGGATATGGGCTTTTGGGCTTCATTAAGCTTTAATTCAATACTCAAGGCCTGCACACATTAAATAACAAAATATTAGTAAATGTGCAGAATTATATGAATAAATATGAAAATGTGATGGTAAATATGATGACAATTATGCATTTTTCACTACCAATCAGTAACCTAACATATGTCACTAGTCTAGTATACAATCCGGTCAGGTGTACAATCATATGTCTACTATAATATGTATATATCTATATTCAGTCTATAATATCAATATAATATTTCATTTTTGTTACCAATTATATCAACGAACACCAATTGCCACCTGTAATAGACGCATCCCATATTACACCTACTACACGTGTCAATCAGGGTCCTAAGTTATTGAAACTAATTGGTTGGAGACATTATCTATATTTTAGGTGGGTTCCGTACATACCCGAAACCATGACCCAAATACCTGGCGCTGAACCAGGTCCTACCGCTAGGTAGTCAATAACAATAATAATATGAATAATATGGGATGTCAGTCATCCCCCGAAACCCTGTAGTGGAACCGTATCTCGGCTGCGCAACCTGTATCCTAGGTCCATTCAAAATGAAGATGTTATCTCCTCCATCAATTTTCCCATCTCAGTGTAAGTTGTCCATTTATATTATTATTTAGAGGAAATAATATCCATGTTATTTCAATTACTGGGACAATACGACGACAATAACAATATCAATGATGGTAATAATAACAATATGTAAAATATTACTGTGAAATGGTAGAACAATGGAACAATGCATATGTTACGGTATGACAATATTTTCCCAATAACTTTCAATAACATGAATACAATAACAAGCATGGATACTGCTTAATAGATAGTCTCATCTAGAATTGATCAATATTTCATATGCATCTGCACTAAGGTATAATAGTAACTCATCTATCAACCAATAGTCTCAATACAATCATTGTAAACATCAAGTATCAATCCAAATCGAGTAATCTGGTACCACCATCTCAATATATCAATAATCAGTGATCAGTTCTCTCGCCCTATCAATCTACTCTGATCCTCAGTCATCAATATATCCAATCTCAATAACTAAAATACTACATGTTCTGATACATCTAATCAAATCCCCACATTCTAACTCAATCAAGATCATCACACACTCTCACTCTATCAAGGTCAGTCACAGGATCCCAAAACTCAAGTAACATATCAAGTATATATATTAAAATCCACCAGGCCAGGTCAACCCAATCAACATCTAATTCCTCTAGCAATATGTAATCTAAGATTCCTCTACGTCTGATAATTAAACATCAACAGGATCATCAATGCTCAAATAGTATAATCAGGGGTAAAACTGAGAAATACTCACAACTATAAATCCAACTAAATCAATCATATCAGAACACTAATCAAATCCAATAAAAGAGTGTAAATTCTAGATCAACTCTAACTCTGAAATAAGTCCATGTACCGATCCAAGCATCAAGAATTCTAATCCTTTAATAAAGTAAGATCATATCTGATATGTCCTCAAATACCCGAATAAATTCTTGACTGAATTATCACTGAATAAAGGAATATCATGACTGATAATTATTCAAATAAAATATAGATCTTAAATCACAATCACTAACCAATCCAACATAAGATCAATCTAGTATTCCAAGTTTCTTTACAACTAGTCCAAGTCCAAAACGGTAATCATCTGTACATAAAATGATATAAGTCTAATATCTCAATATTCAAATACAAGGTCCATATACATCTATGTCAAGGGAATCATATTCACATATCCGAACATAATCCAACCATCATACATCCATCTAAATATCAATCATTAATCCAACAAAAAGAATACGAAGTTCAGGTCAACACCCACTCTAACTAAGTCATACACAAATCCCATGTATCAGTAAAATAGTGTCAATAAGGCAACGTCCTATCTAACATGTCCTCAATATCCAGTTGAGCTCTGGTCAGAATAATCACCAAATAATTTATCTGATAAATACTTCACATAAAATAAGAATCACTAACCTCAAACACAAACCTATCAACCTCAAGATCAATATATATATATATATATATATATATATATATATATATATATATATATATATATATATATATATATATATATATATATATATATATATATATATAATATATATATATATATATATATTCTAAGATTTATTACAACTAGGTCAGTTACAAGGTCAAGTCCGGTCTATGGTATATCAATACTAGGCCTAAACCAACAACGGTGAATTTCTAACACATGAAATGACGCTAATAAATGCTCGTATCAACGAAATACATAAGGTTTACGGTCGCTAATATCATATGAAATGGTACGGGTAATCACACTGGTAAATTATGTCATATAATCACATGAAATGATACGAATAAAGACATGAACACTACTGGCAAATGTAAATAAGAAAAAGACATGAGAATAAACACTCACATGAAATGACACAGTTTCGAAACCGAATCGCCGCCTTATCTTCACTGCACGAACCGATACGAACCTCTAAGTCATCCTATGGGTCGGTCTTCAAATCGCCAGTGTTTCGGGTCTATAACTAGTACAACTCCGAATCTCCCATAACGGGTCCGGATTCCACGAACGCGTCCAAAATCACTGCAACACGCATCCAAACAAACATAGACACACCTACACACAGTCAAGCATACGTATATACACATATGTACTTAAATACACCACATATACATATATACACTCATATACACTCAAGCACTCACTTGCACACAATTTAACTCACGCTCACAGCACACAATAGCACACACATTCACACAAACACTCACTCAAAATTACAATTATACCCAAGACACACATTATATAAATACAAACATAATCATAATAATAAACATGTAACTGAAGGACAAAGAGGGAGACCAATAGAAGAACTTGAAGTTGAGAGAGTGGGAGAAGCTCACGGCAAGGGGAGGCACCCATTGATGGTTGTCTCCGACGGAGAGAGGACGATAACCTTGCGTTCGCTCGGCCAAAGGAAAAGGCATCCAAGGAAACTCGGCAAAGTAGAAAACCCAAAGGGAGGAACCGAACATTGGGATGTTGCGTGCTTGGTGGCCTGTACTACCACCGTTGTGGGTGACCACGGGAGGAGGAGGATCAAGTGCAGGTGCGGTAAGGGGGTTCGGTCTTGGATGTTGGAGGGGGTTTCATGCGGAAGCGATGGAGGCCATGGTGCTCAGGCTCCAGGGCTGAAAGAGAAGAAGGGTTATGGTTTAAGTTAGGGAATAAGATAGATTAGAGGATGCTTATATAGGGTAAGATATTGGGTAGGTGCGTTTGGAGGTTGAGATTAGATAGGATAATTAGTTAGGATTTGATTTTAATAGATAGAATTATGGGTTGGGTTTGAATTTAATAGATAGGATTTGGATTATATATTAGTTGGGATTAAGATATATATTAGTTAGGATTTGAATTTGGTAAGATTAGGATAGATTTGTTGTTAGGATTTAGGATTAGTTGTTTAAGATAGGATTTAGTTGTTACGATTAGATATGATTTTGATAGTTAGTTTAGGATTTGGTTAGTTTAGGATTTAGATTAAATAGATAAGATTCTGGGTTGGGATTTAATAGATATGATTAAAATTTGGGTTGTGGGTTTAGGTTTAATGGATACAGGCTTATTGGATATAGGTTTAGATAAAGGGTAATGGGTAGTGGGCTTGGGGGTTAAAATAATTTTGTTAGTTAGGATTTGATTTAATAGTTAGGATTAGATTTTGGGGAGTTGGGTTGTTAAGATTAGAATTATTAGTTATGATTAAGATTTTGATTTTAGGATTTGGATAATGAGTTGAGTTTGGGTACGGGTTGGATTTATGGTATGGGTTTGAATTAAATGGGTTACATGATAATAGTATTTTATGGTTAGGATTTAGAATTAGTTGTGATATGATTAGGATTATAGATGAGGTTGTGGGTTTGGGCTTATTGGATTTCATAATTAACTAGAAATGAAAATTGTAAAAAAAAAGATTGCTTAACATGGCTTGGGCTAAAGGCTAGGGAAAAAAATAAAGATGATGATAATAATAATAATAATAAGAAGAAGAAGAAGAAGAAGAATACAAAATAATAATGAGAATACTAAAACATGGTAATAACAATAATAATAATAATATCCTTAATGATAATTAACAATAATCATAATAATAATAACAACTATAGAATTAATAATAATAATACCAACAATAATTATAAGCCATAAACCAAGTTAATTAATAATAAAATAATAAATCAAATCAGATAACTATAAAAAATATTAAAATTGTATATTTTTTAGGGATACTAAAGTGAGGGCTTCCCAGTTCACATTTGAACTAGGCCATTCAGGGCTGGACGCGACTCTCGCATTTTAGAAGTGAAACATGAAGGTCGCGTTCTGGCGCAGTTTTCTGCTAAACGCGGGTCTCGCACTTTTGAAGAGAAATGCGAATTCGCGAGCATCGCGTTTTGTCGCAGAAACGGGGGCTAAATGTGCTTCGCATATAGTACCAACAGCACTATCTTCAGCTTCCATTTGCTTATGGCGAGCTCGACATTTTCGTCAATGATCAGCAATCCGCATGGCTCGTAGGAGTTGATGCGAACTCCTTGCAAACTGAGTTTGCTAAGCCTCGGGAGGAGTTTTGCAGTGAGATTGGCCTCTGCCATTGTGCTGGCCATGAGCTAAGACACTGGCCTTGCGGGTCTCTTGAGAGATATTGTCGCAAGCCATGTTGGCTCCACGGAGACCTCAAGAGAGGTTGAACCACTTGCTTTGTCAAAAAGTGTATAGGCTTCTCTCTCTAAAGAGATTTGAAAGTGAGTCTCATTAGAGCCCGAGGAGAGAAGTTGTTTGAACTTCTCTTGATCGAATTCAATGACAACGAGCGATTCAACGATTAATCCAAAAAGCTTAAGGTCAGCTTGCACTATGACTTTCTCATCAATAAAGAAAACAGTCCCCAACAGAGTCGCCATCTCTTGTTTCCTCAAAAAATTGAGTCATGTAAAAATTCTTATTGATTCCAAAAAAATTTACAACAGATCAAAATTTTCGATTACAAAAGGGAAAGAATGGTTGAATATCCCCTTTGTTTAAGGCTGGGTTCTTGATGTAGCGGTGGAGAGTGATTCTTGTGTTGGCCGAAGGTTACAATCACCCTTGTTTAGTGTATTTTGATGATTACAAAACATATTAGTTATTTGTACTAATAACAATTGTTGTTTAAGTGTGTTTCAGGTTTATCATCACACTAGAAGTACTCTCACTCAAATACAAGGTTTTTGGACTCAAGACAATTCATTTTGGGCTCAAGTTGCAAATATTGAAGATCAAGTGAAGATAGCCCACCTTGAAGAATAGCCTTGAAGTCTTTTAGCAAGTTTGTAAGTTTAGAATGTTAAAGTTTGAATATAGGAAATTTGGCTCTAGGATTTGCACACACACTTGTCTCATGTATTTCCTATGTTTTGAAAAACTTGTTTAAAAACATGTACCAAAGCTTTAGTTTATGCCTTAGTTTATATATACATGTACCAAAGCTTTATATCTTGAAAAACTTGTTTAAAACATGTATATAAACTATTTTCTGCATAATACTTAGCTATAGGTATTTTCAAAATATTTTTACAAAAAAAAAAATTTCCATCTTCAAATCAGCCCAGTTTTCAGCCTCAGGCAACATCGGTCGACCGGCCCGGTCGACCGGCGTTGTGCCTGGACATGCACTGTTTGTGCATGTCCGTCGGTCGACCGGACCGGTCGACCGACAGAGAGCCTTCTGCTCTCGGGAAATTTCGGTCGACCGGACCGGTCGACCGGAAGAAGGAAACTGTGTTTCCTCCTTTTTGGTCGGTCGACCGGACCGGTCGACCGGGAGCCAACGGCCATATCCAGCTAGGCTGGCGGTCGACCGGACCGGTCGACCGCCAAGCCTGCAACTCAGCAACGGCTCTTTCCTCTTTGGGATTTTCTGAAAAACTGTTTCTTTTTCTGTTTTAGCAGACTTTTGGAGAGTGGTTGGGAAGCTTTTGCAGGTTGTATTAGGTGAAAAGAAATTGTTTTTAATCTATTTTCTAACCCTATAAATAGAGGAGAAGTCTCTCTTCCTCATCACTAAGAAAAATCCTCAAGTTTTGTTGTTTTCAAAAGAGAAAAGAAAAATTGTTTTAAGCCTTCAATTCCTACTCTTTCAAGATTGTTTTTCAGTTGTGTTTGATTCTCTATATCACTCTACAACTGAAGTTTTCTCACCACACTTCATGGAGCCAAAAATTTTATACTCATTCTATAGTGAAGTTGTAATTGGAGTGAGAGTGTTTGTAAAAGAAATTGAGAGAAGTGTAGTGATCAAGTTGTGATCACTTTGTTCTTGTAATTCCTTCTTGTGGAGCAACCTCTTCGGTAGAGGTCCTTTGTACTCGGTGGAGCTCGGTGCTCGGTCTTCGGTAGACCCAATTGTAAAGGCATCCTCGGTGGATAGTGGAAACCCTTCACGGAGGTGAAGGCGGGGACTAGAGCAAGTGTGCTCGAACCTCGAAACAAATCATCTTGTTTGCGATTGCCTTTGCGTTCTTCTTGTTTTTTTAATTTCTATTGCTTTATATTGCCTTGAATTAATTGCTTGAGAACTAACCCTCTACTTGTGGAATCTTGTGTTGTTTACCTTACTTGCTATACTTGTTTTACATTGTGAGCATTTCATCTTCATCATCATACTTGGCATTGATCGATCACACCTCAATACAACACGGTTGCATTACGCACCTCTAACCCATTTAAAGGGGAATTGGGAGGAAGGAGTTCAGAACCTCGCAAGGGGTATTCGGCTCTTAGTCGTGTTTTGAGAGATCGTTGCATCACTCATTTAATTAAAGTTTAAAAAGATCACTAGATTAGCATTCACACCTATTCACCCCCCTCTAGGTGTTTTTCAATTGGTATCAGAGCTTGGACTCTAGGATTTGGTTTAACAACCTTAGAGAAGATCCTAATTTGCTAATCATTTCATTCATATTCATATAGTAAAAATGGCCGATGGAATTAAGACCCCTCCTAAGTTTGATGGACTTAACTTTCCCATATGGAAGGTTAAGATGACCGTGTTTTTGCAATCTCTAGGTAGCCGAGTTGCAAAGGCCGTGACTAAGTCCTTTAGTGTACCCCCCGGTGACGAATCCACTTGGTCCGAAATAGAGACTAAGGAATTCGATGCCAATGCCAAAGCTCACTATGCACTCCTACAAGCCCTAAATGATGATGACATAGCTAGGGTTATACATTGCAAATCCGCATTTGAGATTTGGTCACACTTGATAGTCACTCATGAAGGGACCTCACAAGTTAAGAAGGCTAAGATTGACCTTCTTCGGTCTCAATATGAAACATTTAGCATGCAAGACAATGAAACCATAGATGATATGGTTACAAGGTTTACCAAGATTACTAATGGACTCTCTTCTTTAGGTGAAGATATCAACAATGATCAAAGAGTAAGGAAGATCATCCGGGCTCTTCCTCCTTCATGGGAAGTTAAAGCAACAACCTTGAAGGAACTCAATGACAATGAAGAGATGGAGCTTATAGGTCTCATTGGGAACCTCAAAACCCATGAGATGGAAAGGAAAGCAAGAGAAGACATGGCTCCTACCAAGAAGAAGACAATTGCCTTCAAGTGTCAATCATCACACTCCGACGAAGAAGATGAAGAAGAAGATGACGAAGAGCTCTCACTTCTAGTCAAAAATGTTCGGAGGATGTACAACAAGGCAAAGTTTCAAGGTAGAAGGAGATGGCAAGGAGGCAAAGAAGAAAGGAAGATTGTGTGCTTCAATTGCCAAAAACCGGGACACATAGTTGCGGAGTGTCCGGACAAAGCAAAGCCCTCCACATCAAAGAAGCCATACAAGAAGAAGGCTATGAAGGCAACTTGGGATTCGGAGACCGAATCCGAAGAGGAGATAGACACCGCCAACATGTGCTTCATGGCTAATGAAGGCACAAGCAAGGTAACCTCTTCCCCTTCTCATAATGATAAACTTTCTATGGATGAGTTAGAAGAAGCTTTTGTTGAGTTGTCACAAAACTATGATTTCTTAAAGAAGAAGTATTTAAAAATGAAAAAGGAAAATGAATCTTTAAGTCATCAAGTTTTTACTCTTACAAAAGAAAAGGATAATTTAGTTTCCACTTTGACCACTACTAAAAATGATTTTGAAAAATATAAGACTTCTTACAAGGGTAAGGCCCCACTAATTGACTCTAATGAAGTTTCCATGCTTAGGGAAAGATTAGACTCATTAAGTGTTGTTTTGAAAAATTGTGAATTTGATAAGAAAAGGATTGAGGCTATGTTTCCTAAGAAACAAGCCCCAAAGAAAAATGCTCATGCTCATGTTCATGTTCATGCTACACAACCTAAACAACATGGCAAACCCCAAAAGCATGCTCACACTACTACACATACACATCATGCATTCATGTATAGAAAAGTGTACTCATGTTCACATTGTGGGCGGAAAGGACACTTAGCAAATTTTTGTTATGATAAACTAAGTGCATCACATCATAATGTTTGGGTTCGTAACACTAACTTTCAAGGACCCAAGAAAGTTTGGGTACCAAAGTCAACAATTGTTTTAAATGATGTAGGTACTTTTCAAAGCCCAACGACGTAGAGGTTTGTGGTATCTTGATAGCGGTTGCTCAAGACACATGACTTGGGACATCAACAACTTTGCAACCCTATCAAGATATCATGAAGGTGGCACCGTCACCTTCGGAGATGACGCCAAGGGTAAAATCATCGGTATTGGTAATGTAAAACTTGGCACCTCTCCTTTAATTGAAAATGTGGTTTTAGTTGATGGCCTCAAGCATAATCTCTTGAGTGTTAGTCAACTTTGTGATAAAGGTTTTGATGTAGTTTTTGACAATGTTGCTTGTAAAGTAATTGATAGAACTTCCAATGTTTGTGTATTTTTCGGTTTTCGTGAAAGCAATGTTTATATGATTGATATGTTAAATATGTCTTGTAATATTACTTGTTTAAAAGCCCTCGATGATGACTCTTGGTTGTGGCATAGGAGATTAGGGCATATTTCTTTTGATCATATTTCTAGATTAAATTCAAAGGAAATGGTGAAAGGTATTCCTTCATTGAATTTTGAAAAGGACCGAGTTTGTGACTCATGTCAATTTGGGAAACAAACTAAGTCTTCTTTCAAATCAATTAAGGATATCATGACATCACGTCCTTTGGAATTAATCCATATGGATCTATTTGGCCCAACACAAACCAAAAGTCTAAGTGGGAATAGATTTGCTTATGTTTTGGTTGATGATTTTTCAAGATTTACATGGGTTTTCTTTCTTGAACATAAAAACCAAGCATTTTCGTATTTCCAAACTTTTAAGAAAAGAGTAGAAAAAGAAAAGGATTCTTTGATTTTGAGAATAAGAAGTGATAGAGGAGGTGAATTCATTAACCAACCCTTTACCACTTTTTGTGATGAACATGGAATAAAACATGAACTTTCTTGTCCTAGAACTCCACAACAAAATGGAGTAGTTGAACGGAAAAATAGAACATTACAAGAGATGGCTAGGACAATGCTAAGTGAATACGGTCTACCACATTATTTGTGGGCCGAGGCCGTTAATACATCATGCTACATATCAAATCGTGTTTTCTTGTGTAAAAATACTACTAAGACTTCTTTTGAAATGTATTTTTCTAGAAAACCTAATGTTTCCTATTTTAAAGTTTTTGGTTGCAAATGCTTTGTTTTAAACACAAAAGATAATTTAGGAAAGTTTGATGCTAGATCTTATGAGGCTATTTTTGTAGGTTACTCAAACACTAGTAAGGCTTATAGAGTTTTCATTAGATCATCCTTGACTATTGAAGAGTCTATTCATGTTAAGTTTGAGGAATCTAACAAGTTTGTTAAGAATGTTGTAGAAATAGATGCCTTGCATGAAGGCTTGGAGAAAGTCACCTTGGAGGATGCTTCTACCATGGGAGACAAGCCAAAGGATGATGATGAAAGTGAAGCCAAAGTGGAAGAGGCCCAAGGAAATGAACATCAAACAAATGAGGTGGAGCCTACTCAACCACTACCTAAGGATTGGAGATTCAACCCTCATCATCCCAAGGACCTCGTCATAGGTGAAGTATCAAAAGGGGTAACTACTCGTTCTAAAATTCAAGATTTTTGTGGCCACTTTGCATTTATTTCACACATTGAACCCAAAATGTGCTCGAAGCCGAGGCCGATTCATATTGGTTGCTAGCTATGCAAGAAGAGCTCAATCAATTTGAGCGCAACCAAGTATGGCACCTTGTTCCTAGGCCCCACGATAGACCAACAATTGGTACTAAGTGGATCTTTAAGAACAAGTTGGATGAATCGGGTAATGTAGTTAGAAACAAGGCTAGGTTAGTTGCCCAAGGTTACACTCAAATCGAAGGAATCAATTTTGAAGAAACCTTTGCACCCGTAGCACGGCTTGAAGCCATACGGATGACACTAGCATTTGCCTCATATAAAGATTTCAAATTGTTTCAAATGGATGTTAAAAGTGCTTTTCTAAATGGTTTTATTGAAGAGGAAGTGTATGTTGAACAACCCCCCGGTTTGTTGATCCTACACATCCGGATTTTGTTTTTAAATTAGACAAAGCTCTTTATGGTTTAAAACAAGCCCCTAGGGCTTGGTATGAAAGATTGTCTTCATTTTTGATTTCCAATGGTTTTAAGAAAGGTAAAATTGACACAACATTGTTTACAAACATGTAGAAAAAGATATTCTTATTGTGGAAATTTATGTAGATGATATTATTTTGGTTCTACTAATGAATCTCTTTGCAAAGCTTTTGAGTCATGCATGAAGGATGAATTTGAAATGTCTATGATGGGGGAACTCAACTATTTCCTTGGACTCCAAATCAAGCAAAGGAAGGATGGGATCTTCATCAATCAAGCCAAGTACACAAAGGAACTAATCAAAAGATTCGGGCTTGAAGGATCAAAAGTAAGCAAAACTCCATGGCAACAACTACCAAGCTTGACAAGGATGAACAAGGTAAAAGTGTAGACATTAAACTTTATAGAAGCATGATTGGTAGTTTGCTTTATTTGACGGCTAGTAGGCCGGATATCATGTTTTCCGTTTGTTTATGTGCACGTTTTCAATCATGTCCTAAGGAATCACACTTAATAGCGGTAAAACGCATAATTAGGTATCTTAAGGGCACAATTGAATTGGGTTTGTGGTATCCTAAAACCGGATTATTTGAAATGAAGAGTTTTTCGGATGCCGACTATGCGGGTTGTAGGGTAGATAGGAAGAGCACAAGTGGAACATGTCAATTCTTAGGTAATTGTCTTGTATCTTGGTCTTCCAAAAAGCAAAATTCGGTAGCCCTATCAACCGCCGAGGCGGAGTATGTTGCGGCCGGAGCTTGTTGTGCACAAGTTCTTTGGATGAAACATACTCTCCTTGACTATGATTTACATTTTGATCATGTTAAGATTTTTTGTGATAATACTAGTACAATTCACATGACCAAAAATGCTAATCAACATAGTAAAACCAAGCACATTGATATTAGGTATCATTTTCTTAGAGATCACTTTGAAAAAGGTGATATTGATATTGACTATGTTTCTACCGATTTTCAACTTGCCGATATTTTCACTAAACCTTTAGATTATGCAAGATTTTCCTTTATTTGTGGTGAGTTGAATGTATGTATGATTGATTCTTAAAATACTTTTGTTTTGACATGTTTGTATTTTGATATGTTTTAACCCTTTTTGATGTATGACAAAAAGGGGGAGAAAAATATATAAGTTTAAAAAAAAAAAAGAATATAAGTTGATTAAAATTGTTGGGAGAAAAATATACTAGTTTGAATATACTTAGATTTTTGAAAATAATAAATTTGTTCATTATTTGGTTTTCCTTGACAAAATTTATGGTGATGACTTTTTCAAATGCTTTATGTATGATTTCATAGTTTTTCATATTCATGATAGATACATAGCATTGTTTGAGGGGAGCTTTCCAAGCTTTTTCCTCTCTTTATTTGTTTAATAACTATATGTTTTGTCATCATCAAAAAGGGGGAGATTGTTGGCCCAAGGTTACAATCACCCTTGTTTAGTGTATTTTGATGATTACAAAACATATTAGTTATTTGTACTAATAACAATTGTTGTTTAAGTGTGTTTCAGGTTTATCATCACACTAGAAGTACTCTCACTCAAATACAAGGTTTTTGGACTCAAGACAATTCATTTTGGGCTCAAGTTGCAAATATTGAAGATCAAGTGAAGATAGCCCACCTTGAAGAATAGCCTTGAAGTCTTTTAGCAAGTTTGTAAGTTTAGAATGTTAAAGTTTGAATATAGGAAATTTGGCTCTAGGATTTGCACACACACTTGTCTCATGTATTTCCTATGTTTTGAAAAACTTGTTTAAAAACATGTACCAAAGCTTTAGTTTATGCCTTAGTTTATATATACATGTACCAAAGCTTTATATCTTGAAAAACTTGTTTAAAACATGTATATAAACTATTTTCTGCATAATACTTAGCTATAGGTATTTTCAAAATATTTTTACAAAAAAAAAAATTTCCATCTTCAAATCAGCCCAGTTTTCAGTCTCAGGCAACATCGGTCGACCGGCCCGGTCGACCGGCGTTGTGCCTGGACATGAACTATTTGTGCATGTCCGTTGGTCGACCGGACCGGTCGACCGACAGAGAGCCTTCTGCTCTCGGGAAATTTCGGTCGACCGGACCGGTCGACCGGAAGAAGGAAACTGTGTTTCCTCCTTTTTGGTCGGTCGACCGGACCGGTCGACCGGGAGCCAACGGCCATATCCAGCTAGGCTGGCGGTCGACCGGACCGGTCGACCGCCAAGCCTGCAACTCAGCAACGGCTCTTTCCTCTTTGGGATTTTCTGAAAAACTGTTTCTTTTTCTGTTTTAGCAGACTTTTGGAGAGTGGTTGGGGAGCTTTTGCAGGTTGTATTAGGTGAAAAGAAATTGTTTTTAATCTATTTTCTAACCCTATAAATAGAGGAGAAGTCTCTCTTCCTCATCACTAAGAAAAATCCTCAAGTTTTGTTGTTTTCAAAAGAGAAAAGAAAAATTGTTTTAAGCCTTCAATTCCTACTCTTTCAAGATTGTTTTTCAGTTGTGTTTGATTCTCTATATCACTCTACAACTGAAGTTTTCTCACCACACTTCATAGAGCCAAAAATTTTATACTCATTCTATAGTGAAGTTGTAATTGGAGTGAGAGTGTTTGTAAAAGAAATTGAGAGAAGTGTAGTGATCAAGTTGTGATCACTTTGTTCTTGTAATTCCTTCTTGTGGAGCAACCTCTTCGGTAGAGGTCCTTTGTACTCGGTGGAGCTCGGTGCTCGGTCTTCGGTAGACCCAATTGTAAAGGCATCCTCGGTGGATAGTGGAAACCCTTCACGGAGGTGAAGGCGGGGACTAGAGCAAGTGTGCTCGAACCTCGAAACAAATCATCTTGTTTGCGATTGCCTTTGCGTTCTTCTTGTTTTTTTAATTTCTATTGCTTTATATTGCCTTGAATTAATTGCTTGAGAACTAACCCTCTACTTGTGGAATCTTGTGTTGTTTACCTTACTTGCTATACTTGTTTTACATTGTGAGCATTTCATCTTCATCATCATACTTGGCATTGATCGATCACACCTCAAAGAGATTAGAAACTCAACTTGAACTTAGCAAATTTGTAGAGTTTTTTCTCCAACACAATGTGTGTTCAGTAGCCTTGTGCTTAGCTTTCAGTCTTCTATGATTATCCAACATCAAGCATCAAGTGTGCCTTTTAGGGATTCTCCTCCTCTAGCCTTTGGCTTCTTGGGTTCCGCCGCCTTAGCCCCTAGCTTTCATAGCTATTTATAGGGGTTTTTAAGGGGGAAAATTGCCCCCTTAAATCTTTCTATAATGGGGATTTATTCCGATTATGTGGAGAGAAAGTAGGCATTGATTGCTCCATAATGGGGATCTATGCCCCCATTATGTGGAGAGAAAAGTGGGTATTGATTAACCCAATAATTGTTGTCTATTACATCAGAAACGCGGGTCTCCTTTGGACGCGGAGCTTGCGTTTTGATGTTGAAATGCTACCGTGAGATCCGCATATTGAAAGCAACATGACCATCGTGTTTGGCACAGAGTGTGACCTTCACATCGCATTTGGCACAAAATGCAAGGTGTGACATCTGCGTTTGAGTTGAAATGCGACCTTCGCGTCGACATGAGGCCCTAGGTCCGCGTTTTGGGTTGAAATGCGACCTCCGCATTTGATAAAGGATGTGAGGTCCATGTTTGGGTTGAAATGCGACCCTCGTGTTTGATATGAGGCTTGCGTCTGTGGCTTAGTCTTCAGTAATTTTTAGATAGCCTGCAGTAATTGGCGCATCTTCTTCTGATTCTGAGTCCACATCATTGTCGCTGTCAATTTCCATCGGGCAACGGTTCCTTCACTGATTTATTACTCTCTTGATATAGTAGGGAGTCAGTGAAATAATTCTCCACTACTTTAAGTGGTTGCATTTTGGCGAATACCATTTGAACCACAGCATTATCGCCTACATACTTAAAGCACTGGTGCAAAGAGGAGGGGACGATCCAGTTGACATGGATCCATGGTCATCCGAGCAAGAGGTTGTAAGACATGTCAGTGTCAATAACGTAACACATCACTTCTGATTTCAAGTCTCAATTTAACATCAGAGATGAATCTCTGTGTTAAAGCCATATTTGGTTGTAGTAGTGATTGACAACCTGCTTAGTGGGATGTTGAGGAAGTAGAGAAGCCTCATTGGGATGATGCTCAGAGCAGACCCTAGATCGACTTGGATCCTTTCACTACATGTAGAGCCAATGAACCGAGTATAGTATAGAGGTCTATCATGCTTATTATCTTGGAGGAGCATGTCCTCGGGAGTGAAGCTGATAGATAGCACCTGTTTCTGCACCAAATAACATTGTGTATACGGAGTCCCATTGTCATTGGTAGGGATTGTTGGCACTTGTATCAGAAAAGATTCTGAATCGACAGGCACATCCCTAAGCGCCTTCCTTGTCTCCTTCGAGAGGGAAAGTAGCTCATACAGAGTGAGAGCTGGGATATTGGTAAGCTGTGCTAATATGTCAAAGCAGAAAAGAGCGTCAAGCTCCTTAGAAGGATTCTTTTTCAAGGATTTGTCAAATCAGACCTCCTTTTGCTTCCCTTTGTCCAGTGGTCAGGATGGTGCCGAGGCTTGGACTAGTGCTATTGTTCTTGACGTCGTTAGTTGTTGTGTCTCGTGGGGGCTTGGTTGTACTGTCACAAGTACCGTTTTACAGACTGGGTGCCTAGTAGCTGAGGTGCAGCGGGCTGCGCCACTAAGGCAAGCGTTTCTTCTTTTGAATCACTAAGAGAAGCTATAATCACAGCATCATCATCCATTGCGAGGGAGATGATATTACATGACTTGCCTTTGAGCTTGGGCATGTTGGATTCCCACTGCTCATCCTTGATGATATCTGGATGGATCCACCTGATCTCTCCAGATTTTGTCCATTGAAACGAGGCCCTTAGCCTCTTACTTTTAAGCCATTGGATTGAGGACATCTAATCTGGCTTTGGGGACAGGGGCTTATCCGTCCAGGATAGTCATCTTTGGGAATGTCCCAAAATTGAGAGTCGCCATGTTGGCGGTGACTTTCTTTTGTTCTGACTTGAGAATCAAAACTCCAACATCCACTAATGCTTGGATCTTGTCCTTGAGAACAAAGCATCTACTGGTAGGATGATGCACTATCCTATGGAAGAGGCAGTAGTTGGGGTCTTTTGTATGCCCACTTCATTCTGTCACAGAACTTCAGGTAACTTGAGCTTGTTACCTTTGTTATGTAGGTGAAAGATGGTCACCACCTGTTCATCTTTGAATGAGTATTGTCTCAGCGAAAATTTGAACTCCTGGTTGTTGCTGGCGCTGCTCCTCTTCTGCTTTGGTGGAGCTTCCTTAGACAACTCAGCTGTCATAATTTTTTTCCTCTTAGATTGGGAAGATTGGGCTGCATCTTGCCCCTTGGTGTTGCCCCCCACTTATTCTTGAGTATTGAGGGCTCAAACTTTTTAGCTAATTTCTTAGCTATTTTTGTCTGTTCAACAAGCTCCTTTCATGTATGGGCTTTGACAACTCCCATACAAACTTTCACTCTGTCGAGGAAGTTATGCCATCATGTTTGGAGCAACATGTCCAAGGGCATGCCTGCAGGGCACATGAGAGAGAGATTATGGAATCTCTCAATGTATTCCTATACAGATTCTTCTCCTTTTTGAACCGTCGAGAGGAGCTTGTCCATGGTCACATCGGTGTCATCTTCGTAGAATCGAGAAAGGAACCGAGTTTTTAAATCAACCTAAGAATTGATGGAGCCATTGGGAAAGCTCCTAAACTAATCAAAGGCCACCCCTTTAAGGGTATCGATGAATAGTCAGGCCATGACAGCATCATTATCTATCATATTACCGATTTGTGACAGGAAGTAATAGATGTGCTGATTTGGCGAGCTCTTGCCATCATATGTATGCAATATAAGTGGCTTAAAATTTGACAGATAGGGAACTGAGCCCCATTTCAACGGGTAAGGACTTGTCATTCCCATTTTCTTCATTTCATCCCTCTGAGCGAGGGATGCAATCTGAGCATGGATGCTTTTGATAATATCAGCATCAATTGTAAAACTTCCCTTCGACTTTTTAGTTTTAGGAGGTTCATTGTTGAGATTCTCCTCCTCATCATGATTGCTACCAGTTGTGTCGCCATTGTTTCGGTTGTTCAAGATCTGCACCAATATTTGCTGGATATTTTCCAAAGCTGCTTGTTGAGCTCTGGAAGTCTGCTCTTGGGCCTCCATACGCCGACAGAGATTATCGTCATGATTATTGTCGGCCATGTTGGCCGATATAATCCCTATTTGTTCAGAGCTGATGGTGGCAGAAGAAGTGTAGCCGCTGGCTTCTCCTTCATGGTCTGACCATTGGAAGAGGGTTCTCAATAGTTCTGGTGACATTGCTCCTGTGGAAGAAGAGGGTTGTCTATAATTATAGGGCATTGCTACCCTAGATCCAGTGCCTCGAAAGACACCTTCTGGTTCAACTAGGACCTAACTTACGCCGAGGCTATAGTCAAAATCTGATGAACAAAAGGAGGAAGAACGAACCCCTTGTCTTTCTCTTCGGGATCACATCGAATCCCTTTCTTTGCCTGTCATGTAGACAGACGCTGCAGCGAGGTGAGGCTTCTTAGATTTCCTTTTCCTCCTAGACTTGGGCGCTTCGGAGGTTTGGCTGACAATCGATTGAATACTGATGATTAGCTTAGAGGAGATGTTACGAGGATTGGCCCCAGATAATAGTTGGTGAACTGTACTATCACAAGTTGACACCTCACTCGTCCGCACTGAAATGGCAAGATGTGAACTTGCTCTTCAGAGTGGGATTTTCACTTATTGCTCAGAAATTCTCGCAAGTCTGTATTGACCGACCCAATCGATCCAACATGAAGACTCGAGAGGCTAGAAATGAGCTCTGATGGGCTGAAAAGTCTTAAGCTTAGCCCTAAACTTAGCCTTGGAGCTCATCTCCTGGCTGGGTACGAAGCTAAGATAGCTTCACCGCAAGGCGAAGCTATTAGTGCCTTAGCACTATTAAGCCATGCTTTTCTTTCAAGCGAAGTAGTTCACTGTTAGCACCAAAAAAATGCTTTAACTCTAGCTTTGCGGTTAAGAGCGTTTGCAGCAGGGAGCAAAGCAACAGCAGATTCGCTGATAGCACTTATAAGTTGATCGAGAAAAAATCGCGCACGAAAAGTGTATGTTTTGAAATCAAGAGTTAAAAGTGCGTGACTTGGCTTCCTCGATACTTCCGTGATAGCATAGAGGCTAAAACGAGTCGAATCCACAAGGACGGGAGGTGATAGATGCTTACACGGAATGTTCACATGTATATTAAGTGTTCTTCAATGTTTGAAAGAAAAGAATGAAAAGAGAAGTAAGGTGAAAACACAAAGAAGTGGGAAACATAGAAAAGATTATTTTTGTGATTTTTGTTTGTATATCTAAAATAAAGTAAAAAAATAAAGGAAACTCATGGCTACTAACTACTAATGGGTCCACTAACTATGCTAACCTCTTAGTGATATGCCTCACATGTATCCTTGGCCATCACTAGTCCTTGGTTCAAGAGTGCTTCAAAGCAAATATACGCTAACTTTCACATTCAAACTCAACAAAACAAGTGCAAGCTACACTTAAACTGTCAAAACTAAACAAGAATAAGTATGGAGTAAAGTAATGTTAGCTTGTTAGAGAGTTAGGATGTAAGAGTGTTAACATCAATCATCATGAGCTATCAATGGCTCTTGCAAGATCAAGGCCAAGTAGAGGCTAATAGATTCATGTGGATTATCAAGTAAGAAGTTAGCAAGTTAGTGGTTAGTAGTTAGTTACCATGAGAGAAAATTAGCTAAACATGTAAAAGGAGTTAAAGAGAAGAAAGCAAGAGAGGTACATAGAGAACCTTTCATAGATTGTCACCTTCTATTACAAGCACTCTTACTTTCCAACCATGTACTCTTGCTTTCTGATTAAAGCTAAACCTGCACACAAAATAAAGAATTTCAGATTTAGAATGAAGATGTGCAAGTGCTCAATTCTTACCGCTATAGCAAGTGGCTATGCGGGTCGTGATCCACAAGGAGGGTTTTGCGATGGAAGCGTTCAAAGTTTTGTATTGAAATCTTAATGAAGATAAAACGAGAGTTCTTCTTTGTTTTTAAGAAAGAAAAATGAAAAAACGAGTTATGTTAAAGTTAGAAAGAAAATGGTAGAATGAGAAAGTAGAGAGAATCAGAAAGCGACTATGTACAAATGAGTTGAAAAAGAATGATTTTGAAGAGGTAGTGTTGGTGATTTAATTTACAGAAATAAAAGAAAAGAAATACAAATAATTACTTACCTTCTTTTCACCAAAAGCTTACCTTGAGTCTTTAGCGACGATGTTACCTTGAAGTGGAGGCAATCAGCGCATAGCCCATAAGAGTTGATTATTGGTCTCTTCCACATTACATCATCAAGACAACTCAAGCATGAAATGATACAGAGAGAGACTCAATTCCATCGTCATGAGCTATCGGTGGCACTCGCAAAGGCAAGGCTCTTTCGATGCTTTTAGACTCACTTGGAAGACAATTGTGCCAAAAAGAAAAGTGAAGTAGAAAAGAAGAAGAAGAAGAAAACTAAAAAGAAGTACATACAAATAAAGAACATGTTTTCCATTATGTTTGCAAAGGGGGAAAACTTACAAAAAAGGTTTGAGGAGCTAAATTACAAGTATTCTTAAAAGATTACAAGTAGATCTTCTCAAAGATTCTGGAGAAGTGTGCCGATAGGAGTCTGGTCAGCGCGCGACCACTTTGTCCCTTTGACGATGCGAGCGATGAGATTCCCTTCTCGCCTGGTTTGGGGAATCAGAGAACAGAAGGTTGGTAGAACCCTCTTGCTGTTTCTCAAAATCGCCTTCAATAAGGAATTCCTTCTCGCCTGGTTCCAGAGATTCCTTGAGAAGAAGGGCGATGTTAGGGTATCAACACCCTGGATAGAGAAAGCAATTCTCTAAAAGATCTCTGAATTCGAGAACGCACGGTGCGTTGTGAAGAAGTCTCTGCTTGTGGAGTCCTTTCTCTTTTTCGTGGTCCTTGTATGTGTATCCTTGTCTCCTTGTACCCCTGATGGGCTATTTATAGGGAGAGCAAGGGTATAATCGTCCCTTGAAAATATGGAAACAGATTGAATCGAATCTGTTTGAATCTGGAAAGTAGCCTTGCTGCGAGGCTAGGATCAGCTTCTGCGAAGCTAGAAATGGCAGGTCGGTGGACCTTCTCAATCTGTTTTGATCCTTTCCATATCGTTGGAGGATTTCCCCTGATCTTCTTACTCATTTTAGGAGAGTCAAGAGATTGTGGCAATCAACTGCCAAATTTGATCTTAATTAGATTTGATCTGATTGGATCCGATCTCATATGGAGATTTGATTGGTCAAAGATTGACTGTAGTAGACCAATAGCGGAGCTGTCAGCATTGAGCTCGTAGCGGGGCTAAAGGCAGCTTCTGGCGAAGTCCAAAAGAAACCCTTTGGCGGAGCTGGAAGTCCTCTGTGGCGAAGTTGCGAGTTAGCTTCCTGGCGAGGCTTTGGATGGCTTCGAGGCGAAGTCAAGTGATATTAGCCTCTCAAGCCAGGCTATCCCTTTGGGCTCATGCGATGCTAAGTGCTAGCATCTTAGACCTGCTGAGGTCTGTTTAGAAACAATCCGGGTTCACTGTCTGCTTGCTGGATCAGTGGAGTCCAAGTTGCTTCCTTGTCCCTCGGGGATGGGTGGAAAACTGGTCTTCAGCTCGTCTGTTACTTGTCTTTTGTAAATGTCAACAAGTTTAGACATTGTTCGGACCAATAAGAATCTTGTCTTTTTTAAGTGTCAACAAGACCCCCTTCAAAGTTTTCGAAAGTCTGCAATGGCTCAGACTTTGAAATACTTTGAACTGCTTTGATAGGTGGTGAATGAACGTCGCCATAATGGTTGAGTTCAGCTTCGCTTTAAATCCTGCTTTGGGATGTAGATTCGCTGAGGAATTGCACAGAGATTCGTGACTCTGAGTAGCTTCGCGTGCGGGTAGCTGAAGATATGTTCGCTTGGGAGCGCATGTCGCTTTCCCGAGACCAACTGCCATGGGTCGGTTACGAGGAGGATTACTCCTTTCTTCGTGCTGATCGAGGGAGATATTCTCCGATTTGCACGTTTCCAAGGGAGGATATTCCCTTTCTTCAAGGCGCCATAAGTGCCTTTATGAGGGAGACGTTTTCTCCCTTCGCACGGTTCCAAGGGAAACCGTCTCTATTCTCAAGGCGCAGTAAATGCCTTAAATGCGCTCGTGTTTCCACGCTTGAGGTAGGAGCGCTCAGGCCATGGGGCCTATAAATAGGACACTTGAGGCCCTCTGAAGAGAAGTACTTTGCCTCTCTTCTCTTCTCTTGGATTAAAAGAGATACTAAGACCTCTGAATTAGTGGGAATGCCCACTCTGGTCATTATCCGGCCAAGGACCGGTAAGTCTTGATCGTTCAACGACTTCACCGATATTAGGGAATTCATCTCCCTTAATTCAGCTTTAGCAGCTGCCTCAGGGATTAGCTTCCCTTGTTCTCCATCTTGTACTTGGCTGATCTGCAAAGAAGAATTTCAGCATAGTTTCCTAGTGAAGCTATCATTCTGACTTGATCACAGAAGGATCACTGCACGTTAAGTCCGCTGCACAGCAGAACTTGGGACTTGGTTTCTTCAAAGTTGAGCCAGTCTTGCCATATAGGCAGAGCTAAGACTGTATCCCACGGGGTCAGTCTGGCTAGCCATATAGGCGAGGCTTGGACTTGGCGTTTGCTGAGCCAGCCCATCAGTGCTGTGCAGGCGAGGCTTATCCTCTGCTTTACTGAAACTGGATTGCTTCGATCCAAAAGATTTGGCTTAGTTCTTTTGTAGCCTCTCCTGTGCTTAGTTGCTAATCTGTTCTGATTTGCCTTACAGTGGGCTATGTTTGTCAGTCCAGTGATTTGATGGAAGGAACCATAAAATTGCCTTATGCTTCCCCGGTTGAAGCTTTACTTTTAAGCAGGAGGAACAATTCGGGGCGACGGGTGCGTGTCCCAGAGGCTGTTAGCAGCCTTTTATCCGAGGTGATTCGTTCTGAGGTGAGGCTGGCTGCCGCTTTTACCGGAGATGATCCGCTTCAAGATAGTGGGCGTCGCCTGTGGGATCGCTGGCATCATTGCCAACTTTCAACTTTGGTGGCCTTTGGGGGCGATCCACTTCGGGAAAGCGGGCATCACATCCGTTAGATCACTGGTATCACCGCCGATTCCCATTATACGTGATCTATCGTGTTGGCGGCGATAGGTTTTTATTGCCAGGCTTCAACAAAAATGGCCTGGCAAGATCTGCCATTTTTGTGGAGAATAATGACTGTGTCCTCGTGGCACCATCTGTTCCTATGCGAAGGCTTACGGCCTTGTGTAAGAGGAAGGCCTTTCGTGTCCAGTTGGTCAGGCTTGGAAGCAGATAAAACCACTTGTATGCTTTTTTGTGCACATGATCCTGTTGAACAACTAAATGTGTTGTATGAAACACAACTTTGATGTAGTATCGATGTACCTCTCCTTTTAAATCAAATGAAAGTTCATCTTCTGATCATCTGATTTTTGCTTACTTTCATTGAAAGTTTGGCCATAGCGGGGCTAAACTGTATGCGGAGTTAAGGGTATAGTCCCTTCTTTGAATGAATTTCGCGAAACTGGTATGTCCGCAAACAGCGCCTTCTTAAGGGGCTAAGATAAGCCTTTCGGCGAAGTCCCTGAAGGATTGCGCGAAGCCCGCATTTTAATCCAGGGCGAAGTTAACCCTTAGTGGGATTGAATCAGCGCTTCTCGGGGAGGCGCGTCGGGCGGCGTTTCAAATTAATTCGAAATGGCGGCTTGTGCCTTTTTCGAGGCCTCATTTCAGGCGCTGATTGGCCTATAAAAGCCCGATCGGGCTGAGCAGGAAAAGATCTCCTTTTTCAGAGAAATTTTTGACTTTCCCTCTTCCTCTTCCTTCTTCGTTCAAAGAACTTTGAGAACTTTTGCAGCTCTTCAATGGCGCCCAAAAGACGAGCGGGTAAAGAAGTGGCGACTTCTGCAGCGGAGGTTGAAGCCCGTCTGACCCAGGCAATGGATTTCAATGAGGCCGAGCTGAGGTCGCAAGCGCTTGCCCAGGCTGCTGATGACAGGAGGACGAGGCTGGACTCCCTTGGAGAGCGGCTCAGATCTTACAGTGTGCGCCTGTAGCTCCATATACTTTATTCTTTTAGAGTGAATGAAATTTTTTTCTTCTTTTGTCGAATCTCCAATCTTGTTCTCCTTTCTGAATTGTGGTTCCAAATTGTATTGCAATTTCTTGAGAACATAGTTCTTGTTGGGTTGGATGATGAGACATGGCAGTCTGTCAGTTCAGAGGTCGCGATGACATAACTGGTTGAGGTGCCACCAAGCCCGAAACCGGTCCTTGTCGGATCGAAAGATGAGACCTGTCTTTTGTAAATGTCAACAAGGCTCAGAATTGAGACTTAGCTGTCTGCTGGTTCAGAGGTCGCAATAACATAACTGAATGAGACGCCACCAAGCTCAAAAATTGGTGAAACTTGGCTATCTGCCAGTTCAGAGGTCGCGATGACATAACTTGTTGAGAAGACACCAAGCTTCAGAGAAGGTGATACTTGTCTTTTGTAAATGTCAACGAGTATCGAGACCTGTCTTTTGTAAATGTCAACAGGACTCGGAATTGAGACTTAGCTGTCTGCTGGTTCAGAGGTCGCAATGACATAACCGGATGAGACGCCACCAAGCTCAAGGTTGGCCTTTGTGAGGCTAAAAGGGTAACACTTGTCTTTTGTAGATGTCAACAAGTACGGGTGAGACCTGTCTTTTGTAAATGTCAACAGGCTCGAAATTGAGACTTGGCTGTCTGCTGGTTCAGAGGTCGCAATGACATAACTGATTGAGACGCCACCAAGCTTAGGGTTGGTGATACCTATCTTTTGTAAATGTCAATAAGTATCGAGACCTGTCTTTTGTAAATGTCAACAGGGCTCAAAATTGTAATGGAGTTTGGGAAAAGTCTCGTTTTCACGGGGAGAAACGAGGGAATCACTGTCATAGGTTTAATGTTAACGTAACAGCAAAATGTATATGTGGTCTTACCATTCTATGGATGAGAATTGGTAAGTGACTTTGGAGGTCTCGTTCTCACGGGGAGAAACGAGGGAATTGCTATCATAGGTTTAATGTTAACGTAACAGCGAAATGCATTTGTGGTCTTACCATTCTGTGGATGAGAATTGGTAAGTGACTTTGGAAGTCTCGTTCTCACGGGGAGAAATGAGGGAATTACTGTCATAGGTTTAATGTTAACGTAACAGCGAAATGCATTTGTGGTCTTACTATTCTGTGGATGAGAAGTGGTAAGTGATTTTGGAGAGGGAATCAAATGGGAACAGGTCCCTTAGGATTTTCAGCAAATCCCCAGCTGTCAACGGGTTTGATATGCCTTTACCAACTACCGTTTGAATTGGGCTAGCCATGCTATTCCCCTCAGCATGATGAGTTGTTGAGGACTTATGTTGGGCTTACAGGCCAACATTTTCCTCTATCCTTGATCGTTAAGGATATTGGATTATCGGGTTAATGTCTGCATAACCCTGATTCCCCTTTAGGATAATCGGTGCACGACCAAGTTCCTGTTGGTTTATGGCTGTATGACCTCACTTGGAGGAAGAGAAAGGCTCTCTTTGTGTGTGATTTGAACACGAAGGTCTTGATCAGAGGTGTAATGTTAACTTGATCATAAGAAGGATCCTTGATTAAGGATAATACTTCTTTAAGAACTTGCCATTGATCGGCATTATGAGTAGGTCGCCCTCTGCAGTCGTGAGGCGGTATGCTCTGTTTGAATAGACTGTTTCTATTACAAACGGTCCTTCCCATTTAGGCTGAAATTTGCCTTTGGTCTTGTGCGTCATAATCATCGGTCGTCTGACGGCTAAGACCAGGTCTCCTTTCCGGAAGGCTCTCTGTTTGACCTTCTTATTGAAGGCTTTTGAGATTCGAGATTGATATAGCTCGATATGTTGCTGAGCTTGTAGTCGCTTCTCGTCCAAAGCTTCGAGCTCTTGAAGTCGTAGGCGATCATTGTCCTCTGATGTGGTTTTAGTAATCAGAGCTATAAGCAACGATGGCATCTGGATTTCCAATGGGAGGACTGCTTCGCACCCATATACCAGGGAAAAAGGCGTATTGCCTGTCGGTGTCCGCACCGTGGTTCGGTAGGCCCAAAGACATTCACCGAGATTTTCGTCCCAATCTCGCTTATTCGAGGAGACGAATTTCTTGAGCAGCTTGATGATTGTTTTGTTGAATGCTTCCGCCAAGCCATTGGCAGCAGGATTATAGGCAGTTGAAGCCACATTCTGAATTCGGTATTTATCGCAGAACCGATAGAATATTTGGCTTATGAATTGGGGACCGTTGTCGTGGATGATCCGCCTAGGGACACCAAATCGATGGATGACGTGGTGCTTGATAAAGTGAACCACATTGGAGGTTTTGACTTCAACCAGTGGTATAGCCTCCGCCCATTTTGAAAAGTAGTCGGTTATTGCTAGGATAAACCGGTGACCTTTTGTCGAAGAAGGGCTGATTGGCCCCACGACATCTATTCCCGATGCTTCAAATGGCCATGAAGCAACAGTCGGGTGGAGCAGCTCCGAAGGCTGGTGTATGAAGTCCGCATGAATCTGACATGCTTTACACCTTCGTGTATATTGGATGGCGTCGGCTATCATAGTTGGCCAATAGTATCCCAGCCTATGCAACCTGTCTTTAAGCTTTGGACCTGGCTGATGAGCTCCGCAAGTGCCATCGTGCGCTTCTTGAAGCGCTTCCTGTGCCTTTGAATTAGAAAGGCAACGGAGGAGGACACCATCATATGAACGATGATAAAGTGTCTTCAAAGTTGGATCGTAGTAGAAGCGGATGGACCTTCGTCTGACGGACGCCGCTTCTTTAGGATCGTCTGGAAGTAGACCGTGCAAAGCATAGTCAATGAGAGAAAAACGCCAATCCCTCGGCTCAAGATTCGTGGAGACATTATAGACTTCTCGAATTCTTAGCATGTGCTTGGAGCATACAAGATGTCGAGTTGCGACTGTGAGGTGATACTCGGTGTCGGCTGGCAAGGCTAGCGTCGTCGCTAATGCAGCGAGAGCGTCCGCCTTGGTATTCTGAGATCGAGACACATGCCTGATGTAGAAACCTTCAAATAGGTTAGCCAATTCGATGGCTGTATGGTAATAAGGCATCAAGTCCTCATGGCGGACTTCATATTCGCCTTTAACCTGATTGATGATCAGTTTTTAATCGCCATAGGCTTCAAGGTAGCGTACCCCCATTCCATGAGCGAGCTGAAGACCAATGAGCAGAGCATTGTATTCTGCTACATTGTTGGAGCACGATTCTGTCAGAGAAAATGCTCTGGGCAAGACATGATTCTGTGGGGAGATAAACACAACCCCCACTCCGGCAATAATCTTGCCTTTAGGTCCCATTCGCGATGCTCCATCAAAGAACATCTGTCATACTTCCTCTTCTGAGGTTGCATAAGACTCGAAGACTTCATCAGGGATATCTTCGTGAAGTTTTGAATGCTCCGGAACTGGATGAGCAGCCAAGAATTCTGCAAGGGCTTGACCTTTGACCGCCTTCTGAGGGATGAAGGTCATGTCGTATTGAGACAATAAAAGTGCTCACTTAGCCAATCTTGAATTCAATGATCCTGGCTTCGTCATTAGAAGACGCAATGGGTTTACTCTAGAGATGACATGTATGGTCTGGCCGACCAAATAATGTCGTGTCTTCTGAACAGCGAAGACGAGAGCTAAACACTCTTTCTCGATAAGGTTGTAGCGAGATTCCGCTCCTATGAGAGTTCTGCTCAGATAATAAATGGCCTGCTCGTGGCCATTGTCATCCTTTTGAGCGAGGAGGGCACCGAGGGAGTAGTCCATAGCCTTTACATAAAGTAAGAATAGCTTCCCTGATGTAGGGGCCACTAAGACTGGAGGCTTTGTGAGGTACCTCTTGATGTCTTCATAAGCTTCCTGGCAAGCTTGATCCCATACGAAGGAAGCACCCTTTTCATGAGCCGGGTGAACGGTTGACAGCGGCTTGAGAGATTTGCAATGAATCTTCTGATATAGGCCAGCCTGCCTTGCAAGCCTCTGAGCTCTTTGAGATTCCTCGGTGGATGCATGCTCTGAATGGCTTTGACTTTGTCTGGGTCAAGATGAATTCCTTTTGATGTGACGATAAACCCAAGGAACTTGCCACTCGACACTCCCAAGAAGGATTTTGCCGGGTTCATTTTCAGTTGATGCGCCCGCATTATGTCGAACATCGTTCTGAGGTCGCGAAGATGTTCATTCTTGTTGCGGCTTTTGACGGCAATGTCGTCGACATAGCACTCCACCATTTTTCGGAGATGATCGCGGAAGATTGTACTCATTGCCCGCTGATAGGTTGCTCCAGCGTTCTTCAGTCCGAAGGGCATTACAGTGTAGCAGTATACCCCAATGGTGTTCGGAACGAAGTATGCTTCTCATCGTCGGGATACATCTTAATCTGGTTGTACCCTGAAAAGCCGTCCATGAAAGACATCCTTTCGAACCCGCACGTGTTGTCAATCATGACATCGGTGATGGGCAGCGGAAATTCATCCTTGGGACAGGCCGTATTGAGATCACGGTAGTCGATGCAGATCCGTATTTTCCCGTTCTTCTTGAGGACGGGGACTATATTAGCCACCCAATCTGGATGTTGCTCCTCCCGGATGAAGCCACATGCAATGAGCTTGTGAACTTCGGCTTCAATAGCTTCCATGATGTTCGGGCGAAACCGACGTTGTTGCTGCTTGACTGGCTTAACGTCGGGTTTGATGTTTAGACGGTGCATAGCGACCTGTGGATCAAGTTCGGGCATATCTTCGTAGCTCCATGCGAAGACGTCTATATACTCCTTCACGAGCATTATCAATTCCTCCTTTTCTATAAGTGATAGGCTTTCACTTATAAAGATGGGTTTGGGATGGTCTTGACTCCCCAGATCGACCTGCATCACCTTGTCTTCAGTGGGTAGCTCGCGCAGTTCGAATCGTTTTTCCCATTGAAGGTCTAATTGCTGGGCCCATGGTTCCTCATCAGTGGCTTCTGCGGGCTCCAATTGACTGCTTGAGGTCATATTAATAGTGAGGTCTTTGAACATTCCTCCTATGCTGATATCGGAGTCCCACTCGGAGGATGAAGCTGAATGTGATGGAATTGGCCCGTCGTCTTTGACTTGAACTGTTACTGATGATGTGGGCGTGACGTAACCCAACCCCCTGCGTGTACTATCATAGTAGTTTGCAGGCTTCCCTTTAGGCACAAGGTTCTGCATCAAACCGCGCCTTCCTTTTTCGAAATTCAGGCCTGCTCTATCTTCAAGTCGTACCCCATTTTCTTCATAATATGGCACGCTGGCCGCGCGTAATGAAAGAACTGTGGGGCGTCTGAGTCTGAGCTTGAATCTGCGGTTGTGGGTCCCCGTGGCCGGGTTCTACCGAAGATTATTGGCGACTGACCTTGTTTGGACGGAGGGATCACCAGTGTGGCCCCCTCTATAGCTTCCACAGATGTGCTGGCCACACTTGGCTCATGTACGGGCACATGCAGAGAGCCATCCGTAATGGATTTAATCGACCCAATACTCGCAGGATAATCAAAAGAAATATTATCATTAATTACCCATTCACCTTCATCCTCTGAAGGAGTATTACATAGGGGATTATTGAGACATGCTATAATTGGTTCACCAATCAGAATGGTTGGCATGCCTGTTTCGGATTCTGAATCCGCCTCGTTGCCACTTTCATCATCGTCCGGCAACGATTCTTTGAGTGCTCCACCGGCCTCTTGATATAGGAGAGCGTCAGTGAAGTAGTTTTCTACCTCTTTGAATGGTTGCCTCTCAGCAAAGACAGTTCGTATTGTCGTGTCATCTTCACATATTTGAAGCATTGGTGCAGAGTAGAGGGAACGATCCAGTTAGCATGGATCCATGGCCGTCCCAGTAGCAGGTTATATGATGTGTCAGCATCAATGACATAGCATGTCACTTCTGACTTCAGGCTCCCAATTCTGCAACGGAGCCGAATTTTCCCAAGTGGGTGACTGCTTCCGGCGTTGAAACCGTATATTGTAGTAGTGGTTGCGGACAACCTGTACAATGGTATGCCGAGGAAGTAGAGAAGCCTTTTGGGGATGATGCTGAGTGCAGATCCTGGGTCGACTTGTATTCTTTCAATGCATGTTGAACCGATATATCCGGTGTAGTACAGAGGTCGATCGTGCTTGTTGTCTTTGAGAAGCATATCTTCCGCCGTGAATGTAATAGCGGGCACCTTTGATTGTGCATGATGACATTCTGGGCAAGGAGACTGAACGTCGTCGTTAGGGATTTCAGGCATGCATGTCAGAAAGGATTCTGAATTGGCTAGCGCATCCCTGAGTGCTTCTCTTGTCTCTTTCGAGAGGCGAAGGAGCTCGTGTATAGTGATACGAGCTGGGATATTGGCCAGCTGAGCCAATATGTCAAACCGAAAGGGCGTATCAAACCCTTGGCCTGGTGGTTTCTTCAACACGTGGTCGAATCGTACCTCCTTAGGCCTCTCTTTTCCCTTGGTTGGGATTGGAGTGGATGCTGGTGCTTGTACTGACGTCGTTTGCTGTTGTGTCTCGTCAGTAGATTTTTCATACTGCCTCAAGTATGATTTTCCGGATCGGGTGCCCGTTTGTTGAGGCGTATCGGCTTGCGCCGTGCAAGCAAGCTTTTCTCCTTCTGAATCACTGAGGGAAGCCGATGTAAGATTGTCGTCGTCTGGCAGGATGGAAATGACATTACAAGATTTGCCCTTTGACTTGGGCTTCTTTGGATCCCGCTGTACGTCTTGGACGAGGTCTGGATGTATCCACATGACTTCCCCTGTCTCCAATGTTAAGGGAACAAGACCCTTATTATGTTGAGCTATAGCTGGAGGATGCTTGACTTCCAACCGTGGCGCAGGGACTGCATAAGTCCCGTCAAGAACTGTGACCTTCGGAGCTTTGCCGAACTCAAGAGTCACCATATTGGCGGTGACTTTCTTCTGCTCCGTCTTCAGTATCAGGACTCCAGCGTCGACCAAGGCTTGAATTCTATCCTTGAGGACATAGCACTTGTCAGTAGGATGGTGGATCATCCTGTGGTAGAGGCAGTATTTAGGGTCGTTTGTGCGCCCTATCTCATTGGGACGCCGCGCATCTGGCAGCTTCATTTTGTTCCCTTTGTGGAGCAGATGGAATATGGTGACACCTGATCGTCTTTGAACGAGTACTGCTTTGGAGGGAACTTAGGCTCCTTATTGTTTGAGCCGCTCTTCTTGGCCTTCGACTGCACATCTCCGGATAACTCCACAGACATAGTCTCTTTGCCTTTAGGTTGAGAAGATTGCGGTAGGTCGCTACGCCCTTTGTTGTTCATCCCCCACTTGCTTCTAGGGGCGGATGGTTCAAACTTTTTAGCTGACTTCTCGGCTATGTCAGCTTGTTCGACTAATTCTTTCCAAGTGTGGGCTTTGACAGCCCCCATGCGAACTTCTACTTGGTCTAGGAAGTTGTGTCTGCATGTCTGCAAGAGCATGGGTAATGGCATCCCTGCTGGGCACATCAAGGATAAGTTTCTGAACCGTTCAATGTAGTCACGGACAGATTCGCCCTTCCTCTGCACAGTGGAGAGGAGCTTATCCATGGTTACTTCGTATCATCCTCATAGAAACGAGAGAGGAATCGAGTTTCCAGGTCGATCCAGGAGTTGATAGAGCCCGGGGGAAGACTACGAAACCAGTCAAATGCCACCCCCTTTAAGATGCCAATGAAAAGCCTAGCCATGATGGCGTCATTGCTTATAACATTACCAGTCTGAGACCGGAAATAGTAGATGTGCTGATTTGGCGAGCTCTTTCCATCATAGGTATGCAGCGTTGGCGGTTTGAACTTCGGTGGATATGGCACCGAATCCCACTCTAGCGGATAAGGACGGACTGCCCCTACCTTCTTTAATTCATCCCTCTGAGCTAGGGATGCGATTTGAGCTTGGAGGCTCTTAAGGACTTTGGCGTCTAAGGAAGAACCCTCCTTGGATTTCTCCGGCTTTGGTTGCTCATTGCTGAAGTGTTCCTCCTCATCGTGATTGCTCCCGGCATCATTGTTATTCCGGTTATTGAGGAGTTGAGCGAGCATCTGTTGAATATTGTCCAGAGCCTCTTGCTGAGTTCTGGAAGTTTGCTCCTGAGCTTCCAGGCGCCGACAAAGATCATCGTTGACGTTATCAGCCATATTGACTGATGCTCTGTCTGTTCGCACCGAGCTAACTGTCGCCGAAGAGGCGTACCCACTATCTTCATCTTCTTCGTCCGATGATTGGAGTGATCTCCTGGGCTGTGACGAGGCTAGGGCCGTCGAGGAAGAAGGCTGTTCATAAGTGTAGGGTATCGCCACCCTGGATCTGGTGTTTCGAAAAACACCTTCTTCATGCACCAAAACTTCGCCTAAGCCTGGGCTATAGTCTGGATCTGGGAAGCTGTAGCGGGTGTCGTCAGATGTTTGTCTTCCCCTGCGCAGCTCTCGTCCCCTTCCGGTCATGTTGACGGATGCAGAGGGTAGATCTCGTGAGATGCTCCTTTTGCGGTGCTTCATCGGGGCTTGTACCGATAGCCGATCAAAACTGACCGTCGTCTTGTGGCGGGGATTGGTCCCAGCCGACAATGGACCGAGTGTAGTGTCACCAGCTGACATCCCACTTGTCGACAACAGGGGGAAGAGGTTTGTCTATTAGCCAACAATTTCCTCAAATCAGACCCGGTTGGGTCCCTGCAATCGAGCGCAAAGGCTCTTTTGGATCGCACATAGGACGATGTCCTGCTTCTTTTATCCCTGCAGATGGGATTTGCACTGAATAGTGCTTTGGTTCTAGCTTCGCCATCAGACGCGAACTTAGTGCTTGACGCACTGGAAAGCGGAGCACGCTGTGGTGCTTTACCCGCTATGCTGCTGCGAAGGTAATTAGCCTTAGATGGTACTTTGGCTTCGGCTTTGCGGTCATGAACCCTGCGCGTACGCTGTGGTACAGTAGCTTCGCTCATGAGAACGAGGCCGGCGCGAGGCATCGCTGCTCTTGAATTGGGTGACGGTATGATTGCCGTTGTAACTTTATGATTGGAGCAGACAGGCATCTTGCCTTTTTCTTCGCGGGAGAGGCGCGGTTTAGGCGTAGCTACGCCTGAAGCTTCGGTTGAAGACTTCTGTTTAGGCCTCCATATCCGCCTTGGCAGAGGAGGCTTAGATTCGCAAGGAATCTGATTAGCCACACACGAGGCTGAGGAGTGTCGGCAGAATTCTGCTTCCGGTTTCTGATTCGAAACCTTGGTCGTGGAAACCCTCCTATGCTTCCGTGCTCGAAGCATGGGGCCACCCCCAGAGAGGACTTCTTCAAATCTTCCTTGATCGAACTGAACCACCAAGTTCTCACAAGTAAAGGAATCAGACTGCGAACGTGCTTCCTTGTTGCGCCAGAGGACCGCAGCAGGTTCGCAGAGAACCTTTTCAGTCTCCGCAGAGACTTTCCTTCAAGATTTAGCCAGAGAAGCTCTGACTGCACCGGCTTTTCTGAATTCAGAGTTAGACCCGAAGGTCTGTTCGTCGCATTGCGACACTTGATTCTCGGTAGTGGAGAATTTTTTCCCCAGCGGAGTCGCCATCTTGTTTTCCATTATGTTTGCAAAGGGGGAAAACTTACAAAATAGGTTTGAGGAGCTAAATTATAAGTATTCTTAAAAAGATTACAAGTAGATCTCTTCAGAGATTCTGGAGAAGTGTGCCGATAGGAGTCTGGTCAGCGCGCGACCACTTTGTCCCTTTGACGATGCGAGCGATGAGATTCCCTTCTCGCCTGGTTCGGGGAATCAGAGAACAGAAGGTTGGTAGAACCCTCTTGCTGTTTCTCAAAATCGCCTTCAATAAGGAATTCCTTCTCGCCTGGTTCCAGAGATTCCTTGAGAAGAAGGGCGATGTTAGGGTATCAACACCCTGGATAGAGAAAGCAATTCTCTAAAAGATCTCTGAATTCGAGAACGCACGGTGCGTTGTGAAGAAGTCTCTGCTTGTGGAGTCCTTTCTCTTTTCGTGGTCCTTGTATGTGTATCCCTGTCTCCTTGTACCCCTGATGGGCTATTTATAGGGAGAGCAAGGGTATAATCGTCCTTTGAAAATATGGAAACAGATTGAATCGAATCTGTTTGAATCTGGAAAGTAGCCTTGCTGCGAGGCTAGGATCAGCTTATGCGAAGCTAGAAATGGCAGGTCGGTGGACCTTCTCGATCTGTTTTGATCCTTTCTATATCGTTGGAGGATTTTCCCTGATCTTCTTACTCGTTTTAGGAGAGTCAAGAGATTGTGGCAATCAACTGCCAAATTTGATCTCTGATTTGATCTTAATTAGATTTGATCTGATTGGATCCGATCTCATCTGGAGATTTGATTGGTCAAAGGTTGACTGTAGTAGACCAATAGCGGAGCTGTCAGCATTGAGCTCGTAGTGGGGCTAAGGCAGCTTCTGGCGAAGTCCAAAAGAAACCCTTTGGCGGAGCTGGAAGTCCTCTGTGGCGAAGTTGCGAGTTAGCTTCCTGGCGAGGCTTTGGATGGCTTCGAGGCGAAGTCAAGTGATATTAGCCTCTCAAGCGAGGCTATCCCTTTGGGCTCATGCGATGCTAAGTGCTAGCACCTTAGACCTGCTGAGGTCTGTTTAGAAACAATCCGGGTTCACTGTCTGCTTGCTGGATCAGTGGAGTCCAAGTTGCTTCCTTGTCCCTCGGGGATGGGTGGAAAACTGGTCTTCAGCTCGTCTGTCACTTGTCTTTTATAAATGTCAACAAGTTTAGACATTGTTCGGACCAATAAGAATCTTGTCTTTTTTAAGTGTCAACAGAACACAGATTCGATTTCATAACGATCAAAGAAATGAAAGAAACCTTACACCGGTGTCACTCTCAGCTCAAGCTTCATTCTTGTTCTTCGATGAAAGTCTGATCTCCTCTGATTTACATAAGTTAAAATGAAAAATTACATGAAAAAGAAAAACAAAAACCTAAACTAAAAAATGAAAAACTAGTCTAAATCCTATCTCTGCATGGTCGTCCCATTTTCAGTGCAAATACTGGCTTTTTATAGGCATAACCCACACGAGGAGGATCCCGGGGAGATCGGGGAGCAAACGCTCCCCCTAACTCCCCAACCAAGCCGCGGAAACGCGGCTTTGGCTGCATTTTCGCGGCCAGGGTGTGGCCAGGTGGCCACACCCTGTTGGTGGGTCTCTCCGGGTTCGAGTTCTGGTTTTATCTTGGGTTGGATTTGCAGTTCAGCTCTGAGATTTTGAAGAAATGGCCGTTGATCTTTACTTCAACCGATTGATTCTGAGAGGATTCTTCTCAACCAGTTTTCAACCTCTTGATTTTGCCCTGATTCAGTGAGCTCGAATTAATTCTGATTTAATTCAGAATTTTGGTGGGCTTTTGGGCTCATTTCTCTTCATCTCCTTAAGGAATGGGCCTGCAAATAAATTAAGCATTTAATTAGAACAATGCAAATTTTATTCTATAATAAGTATGGAAATATGATATTAAATATGCAACATTAACGACTAATCACACCCCCATACCTATCTTTTGCTCGTCCTCGAGCAAAACAACTAAACTATACTAAGGTTTATTAGACCACTTTCGCAGGTCACGCGATTGCACTGAGCATGTGCAACAAGCCGTTAAACCTCTAGGTTTCCCCTAGAGGACGAGTTTTGTCTCGTGAGGGTTTTCAGCGGATTACACCCACAAAATCCATAAAGAAAGAGAAACAAAGAGTTAGTATTTTCGAAAAGCATTTTGAAAGAGAAAAATATTTGAAATATAATTGTAAGATCTAAGCAATCTATAAGTTATAGGAAAACTGAATTTTTCATTCCTAAACTTAGTCTTTATTCAAAAATTTGTTATCAATCAAAGTAAGGAGTCAAATTGTACTTCTCATCTAGTCTATTACTTTACCCTAAGTCATATGCAACATTATGATTGTGAAAATTTTGATTAAGGGTTCATTAACTCTAACTCTTATGCCTTATTTATTTATATATACATATTTTTTTGGTGGTATTATTCCTTAGTTCTATTAGGCTTTCTAATCTGCCCATGTTACGAGCCTTTAATCGATGACTCCCAAACCAAATAGTCTTAGGGCACCGGGTGAGAAAACACCCCAAGGACTTAAGGACTCGAGCAAATAAGGCCACAAAACTAAGGATTTAATTATATGAACCCCTTTTAGGCGTGAAAACTTATGCTTTATTAGGCACAAATACCCAGCTTAATCAGAGGGTTTTATATATTTTTTTTTCAAACTTATCTAATCATCTTTCGCATAAATACTAAGGCTTGCTTAGGCCAAAGCACCTAGCTAATCAATAATTAGATTTTTTTATCTTTATTTTATTTTATTTTATTTATAAGGCATAAGAATCTTTGTTTTTGAACCCTAAGTGTGTAAGTGTATGAAGTGTGCATATTTCATCAAGGTAAAGATTAAGACTAAATTACTTTGACAAATTATCTTCCTAACCCTAAAAATCAAACAAATAATCTTATTTTGACCAAGTATAAGAAATCCTAATTTGAATTTTCCTATTCCTTAAAATTAACTTAATTTCTTACAAAACATATGTCAAAATATTGTTTCTATTTTCAAAAAGTTTTTAAAAGTAAAGAAAATGTTAAATTTTTTTTTTGTTTTAAAAAGAAAAAACCTAAGTTATGTTAGACCCTCCCCCACACCTATCTCATGCATTGTCCTCAATGTATGAATTAATGCATAGATGCATGAAAAAGACGAAAGGGAAGGAAAATGTTACCTTAAGGTGGTGGTTCCGGAGGTGGTCTGATTGGTCCACGAAATGTGGCCCAATCAACTTTTCGTTGGGTTCGGAGGAACCCACCATAAATTTCTTTAATATAACCCATTAGAATGATGTATCCATGAAGGATTTTTATTAAATATTTGACCCCATCTAATTTCCATATTCCATAACTAATTTCAGAGTCAAATTTGTCAACCACCTCGTCCCAAAATGGAGTATGAAATGATAGAACGGTTGACTTGGACTCAGGAAGTATAGGAACTAATACCGACTCAGGAAGGTGACTTAAGTCAAGTAAAGGTTCAGGAGTCGAGATTGGTTCAAGAAGTGTGTCCAAGTCAAGAAGTTGAAACTCAAGTCCACATTGATTTTCCAACAATGGAATGTGACTTAATATTGGTGATTCAAGTTCAGGAATGATAGGTGGGGGAGTCAAAACTGACTCTAAAATATTACTCAAGTTTAGTAACAAAACAGGAGTCAATATTAATTCAGAAAGTTGAACTGGATCACAGAATTGAGAATCTAGGTCACATATCTCATTGAGTTCAATATCATAAAAATGAGAACTTGTCAATTTGTCAATAGGACTTTCAAAAGTGTAAAATTGGTCAAGTTCAATATGATCATCAAAAATGGGTGATTCAATTTCATGATGAATTGGCACAGGATCCAATGTTGACTCGGGAAAAAGGTGAAAATTAGGTGAAGATACCGGAGTCATTATTGAATCAGGAAGTAAAATTGAATCACTAAGTTGAGATTCATGATCATATTCATTTTCAAGTTTGATTTCAGGAAAAGGATAACTTGCCAAACTGTCAATATTCTTTTCAAAATTTGGAGTTTGGGTAAGTTCAAATGATTGTTCTGAAATGAAACCTTGATTTCCAAAACAACCTGACTCATCAGCTCTAACAGAATGGTTAGTGACATCAGAACTGGTCAAATGATGGGAACGTAAAGATTGGACCATCATATCTATGTCACGATTACGAGCATTTTGAGTCTGAGTTATGGCTTCAAGCATCTTTTCATAGTTGATAGGCTCATTGTTTTTATGAAAAGATGAAGTATTGTCTTGGAATTGGTGGTGAAATTGTGAGTCCATCAGATTTTGTGATTTTTTTTTGGACTCACGCATACTCCTTTCCAAAATTGATGGTTTTCTATTTTGGATTGGTGGAACTGAGTATGATTCTTGGGAATATTGTGGACTAGGTAGATAAGGGGGACAAATTGGTTGAAAATTAGACTCGGGGGAGGGGAATCCCCATTGACTCTGTGAAGAGTTGAAATTATCATGGAAATTATGGTTATAAGATTGGGGACATGGGTTATATTGATTCGGATAAGACCAATCCGGCACACTAGGTTGGTTAAAGTTATGATATGCCAAGTTGGTAATGTCCAAAAAAGAAGTCGGTGTGTAATATGGATTATTATTGAAGTTGGAAAAATTATTATTATAAGTCATATCACACAATAGAATACAAACAAAAAGAAAGAAAAAACAAACAAATAAGCAAACAAATAAAAGGAAAAAAAAATTCTAACTAAGTTAGGGTAGACCTATGACCTAGACGACTCCTAACTGATTAGACTGTCCACGGGAGGTTTAATGCAGACTTTGACCACAAGCTAATCAGCCAGGTCAGGGAAAGGTTGGTGGGAGGTTTTCCATCAAAGACGTTCCTTAATTAAATAACCACCAACCTTCGGGCTTTCGGCCCTTAATCCCTTTCCTAGACACTGATTTTGCAGGAGTCAAATTCCAACACCTTTCCCCCTTAGGATAATCTCCTAATTGAGTCCGAGATGTCCCTAGGGCCAACGTCTACTCATTTTTAGTTAGGCTCGGGTTAGTAAGTGCTTGGAATCTGATTTTGGGCTAAGGAAGGGTGATTAAATCCCCACCTTATCTTGTTATTGGGTATTGCCCTTAAAATCAATTTGTGTAAGTGTACAAGATATGTAAATAAGATTCACTTAAAGCAATGAAAATCAACCAAGAGATGAGTCCTATTCTACATGCAATGCGAACGTACCTTGCTCCAGCACTCTTCAACAGTAAAGAAAATAAATTGAAAAGACACGTGCCTAAAATGCAAACGTCTAATCAACTTTTTTAACTTTTTCAACAAACGTTTTACTGTTGATTTATTAGCAGGCTTATGTGATGGCATATAAGAATTAAGATTTGCAGAAGCTATGTTTTTGCAAAGAAAGCAACCCTGCAAAAAACCTGTTTAGTAGTCAACTCCTTTTTGCCGCGGATCCGCGACTTTGGCCGAGAAAATGCGGCAAATCAGAGGGCACTTGGTCTCTGCTTTCTAGAGCAGAGGCCCAAGACCACTTATATGTTACTGCAATCTTCTTTTCCTGCTTTGCTTGCCCTATAACCTGCAACAGAGAAGAAAATTCGTTTTAGTTCTAAAAAATTTTCAATAAAAATAAGATTTCAATAAAAACCGTTACCCTCCCCGGCAACGGCGCCAAAATTTTGATTGAAGCTAAACCTGCACACAAAATAAAGAATTTCAGATTTAGAATGAAGATGTGCAAGTGCTCAATTTTTACCGCTATAGCAAGTGGCTATGCGGGTCGTGATCCACAAGGAGGGTTTTGCGATGGAAGCGTTCAAAGTTTTGTATTAAAATCTTAATGAAGATAAAACAAGAGTTCTTCTTTGTTTTTAAGAAAGAAAAATGAAAAAACGAGTTATGTTAAAGTTAGAAAGAAAATGGTAGAATGAGAAAGTGGAGAGAATCAGAAAGCGACTATGTACAAATGAGTTAAAAAAGAATGATTTTGAAGAGGTAGTGTTGGTGATTTAATTTACAGAAATAAAAGAAAAGAAATACAAATAATTACTTACCTTCTTTTCACCAAAAGCTTACCTTGAGTCTTTAGCGACGATGTTACCTTGAAGTGGAGGCAATCAGCGCATAGCCCATAAGAGTTGATTATTGGTCTCTTCCACATTACATCATCAAGACAACTCAAGCATGAAATGATACAGAGAGAGACTCAATTCCATTGTCATGAGCTATCGGTGGCACTCGTAAAGGCAAGGCTCTTTCGATGCTTTTAGACTCACTTGGAAGACAATTGTGCCAAAAAGAAAAGTGAAGTAGAAAAGAAGAAGAAGAAGAAAACTAAAAAGAAGTACATACAAAGAAAGAACGCAGATTCGATTTCATAACGATCAAAGAAATGAAAGAAACCTTACACCGGTGTCACTCTCAGCTCAAGCTTCATTCTTGTTCTTCGATGAAAGTCTGATCTCCTCTGATTTACATAAGTTAAAACGAAAAATTACCCGCAGTCAGGGTGTGGCCAGGTGGCCACACCCTGTTGGTGGGTCTCCCTGGGTTCGAGTTCTGGTTTTATCTTGGGTTGGATTTGCAGTTCAGCTCCGAGATTTTGAAGAAATGGCCGTTGATCTTTGCTTCAACCGATTGATTCTGAGAGGATTCTTCTCAACCGGTTTTCAACCTCTTGATTTTGCCCTGATTCAGTAAGCTCGAATTAATTCTGATTTAATTCAGAATTTTGGTGGGCTTTTGGGCTCATTTCTCTTCATCTCCTTAAGGAATGGGCCTGCAAATAAATTAAGCATTTAATTAGAACAATGCAAATTTTATTCTATAATAAGTATGGAAATATGATATTAAATATGCAACATTAGCGACCAATCACTTTTCAATCATGTACCACTATCTCTCCTATTACAAGATCTACAAGAAATAAAAAATACAAAGAGGAAGAAGAGGAACAACTAATCTAAACTTTCCTAAACTACAACATGGAGAAGAAAACTACCCTAACTCTCTGGATATCCCTCTGAAGGACCCCAAAGGGGGTATTTATAGGCACCAGGAGAAAGGGGGCCAGGGGGACAAACCCTGGCCCAAAGTGCTGGCGCGGCCATGCCAGTACGGCCATAGAAACGCGGCCAGAGCCACATTTCTGCTGCTGTACTGGAGCGGCATGCGCAGTGCCACCTGCTGTGCACTGGCGCGTCAGCCCCCTGTCGGTTGTACCTTCTGGATTTCTAATTTGAGGCCCCTGGTCTGACAAAATCACCTTCTAAGGTCAATGGCTACTTTGTACGCCTTTAATCACCCATTAAATGGTGATTTAGGGTCTTCTTCTTTATTGCACACTATGGACCTAAGATCACACAAGCAAATCATTAATAGCAGTACTTTATCTAAAATAAATGTGCGGATGTGGTAAAAATTATGTAATATTAGAGACTAATCACTCATCAGTCACCATTAAGTTACCAATAACGAGAGTAGTTGCCTCCTCTTGAGGTGACCCTTTGACTGGAGTAGTCAATGATAAGGTTTCTACAAAAGCTCCAGGATTAAAAACAGCATATAAAAAAATAATTGCTAAACTCTTATGATCATTACCTAAGGGAACTGCGGTGTCAGCAATAGCAACCTCAGTACTGATTATCATAGCTTGGGTAGCCTTGGTATGGATAACCTCTAAGGAAGTATCCTCAATAGCAGCAGTGTCAGTCGAAGATACCTCAACGGTAGAGACTACAAGGGAATCCCCTTGCTACCCGTCACATCTTCTGATGCAGTTTCAGGGGGCAAAACACCCTCGGTAGCAATGGTTTCAATAGGAGCCTCTCTAGTAGCTGGTTCCCTGGCAGATGGGATCTTTAAAATCTCCACATCTTCAGATTAATATCCTTGGGTGGCGACCTCACCCTTTTCAAATGTAATGGCAGCCCCACCAGAAGGCCCAACATCAAGCTCTTGATCCCCAAAGCCTTCAGAGACAAAGTACATCAGTTCATCCCTCCTCCTTATAGGTGAAGAGATTGTCGAGTTTTTCCTCTCCTCCATCCAGAGTTTCCTTGCCTGCATTCGAGATTAAGAAATGAAATAATTAATCATGAAAGTAAAACAAGAAAAAGGAAAATGATGTGAAAAAAAATCAAGCTTACTGGGAACCTGAGTAGGCTCCCTCGGAGTCCCTTTCTGACTAGGCAATCTGATAATTAAAGGAGGCGGGACTTTTGCTACTGACTCACTCATTATGGAGGCTTTTTGAGTATCTTGGCGAGCCTTCTTTGCCAACTGCTTCTTGTGAGGCTCCTTCTGAGTAGGCTCCCTCTGAGTAGGCTCTTTACGAGCGGGATCCTTTGGCTCTGGTTCTTTCCGCTTTCGCTTGAAGTGCGTGTTAGGGTCTACTTCCTCTTCTTCTTCTTCATGCGAAGCTTTGTTTGCTCCACTAGTAGCTTCATGAGCAGCTTCACCACCACCAACATCTTAATGCAAGGACTATCGACATCTGAAGCTTCACTATTGACTTCAGCTAAGAATTTTAGGAGCCCCAGGACCCGAACTCGCCTCCCTTGATCAAGCTCTGTCTCTTTTTGCTTTAGTCACTTAAAAATGAGCCTGGTTCTGGACAAGTTGATACTGAACCCTGATGGGTTGGAGTTGAAAGCTTTATACCACTGGCAGAACCCTAACGATGTTAGGAGATTAGGAGTTCATATGGCATACAAAATTGGGCCTCGGTGCAGCCGTTGATGAAGTGTCTCTAGGCTCTTGCACCGTCAATCAAGCTACCTATGAATGCCAGGCAAGGGTTGGGATTGCTGACGTAGAGCTGATCATTTCCAAACTGGCGAGCAAAGAGGCTGGGTACATATGGCTCCAGATAGCATATATCCCCGCATCAATATACTAAGTGGGATGGTCTGATACTGACTAGCCACTTGAATACACCTTGCCCAATTGAAGATCTTTCATCCCTAACATCGTGGAACTTTTCACCATATCCAGCACAGGGAATGGAGGGGAAACATTGAAAGAGACTGTACGTGTCGTAGCGTCGTATCAACTCCTGTGCCCTGGATATGTAAGTTCCCAGCCATTGTGACTTCTCAAAGCAGCGGAGATGCACAAAATGTACACCTTCCGATGGCTCTTCTCCTGACTGAATGATGGCGGGACAATGCAATGTGAACCACGCCATCAAATATGTATAGGGCATCTCCGCCCTAGGGCAAGGCCCGTTATGTGGAAGAACTTGACCCTTTCCTCTCTTGATAGCTAGCAGTCTACAAAAAGCTTCCGTCAGCTCCTAGAGCCTCGCTGGATATAGCAGACCATGGCGGGGAGCAGTCCAATGGGTTTTCTATGAGCAAGTTGGACAACAAGTAAGAGCACCCATGATAAAATTTTGTCATGCCGAAGAGACGGACTACACACTTCTTCAACCAGATTGATAGGAAGCCGACAAGAAGGGCTTCTCTGGACATAGGGTGGTTAGCCTAGCGGTGGAAGCTTTTGAACCTGTCACCTTTTGTAAGATGCCATCATCTTCATCCCGGACGACATTCACATACCCACTGGATACCATCGTCCAGATGATATCATCGTCTGATATTGGGAATTGAACTTCTTCTGGGGCATCGTGTAGAACAGGGAATAGATAATCCGCCCAAATCTTCATCCCATTCGCATTCCCTCAAGCATTGTGGACATCCATGCAAATATTGAAATGACACATCAACTCCCGATATGTCTGAAACATCTCCAGGTTGTCCTTTTTCATTTGCTCCAACTCCATTGTACAAGGAAAATACTTCTCATATGGCATCGAGCCCATTAAAAGATTGGATATTTCTCATATTTCATGTAACGCCAATCCTAATTCACCGACGGGGGTGAAGAAGGTCCCAGAAGCTTGACAGTACAGCTCAAAGATGGCAAAGAAGTTAGACACACTGATCTCGATCCCATGATAAGTTGCCCTGACCGCCTCGTGTAGTCCAAGCGTTATCAAATCCGCATCGAAGTACTTCAAGATGTATAACATCAAATCCCTCCACCATGACTTCTGAGCAGGATGTACCCAGCCGAGAGCCCTAAAATCTCTGGCCAGGTAATTACATTAAACCTTGACAAATTGGTTAAGGAACGTCTGAGCCATCGCCAGGTTTTCTCCAACAGGGATGTCCTGACCTATTCTCCTAGGGTGCAGACCGAGTACAACTCTAGGTGATTCACAGCGATTGTGGCCATTGAGAGTCAGGATCCCCATATGTACCGAATCAATGGACTGGGTCACTGACCATCTCATCTTCTGCAGCGTCGTTACTGATTGGAAGTACGAGAGAGGGAAGTGTCACTTGCTTAACGGAAGAATATCTCTCGCCCTCGATGGTAAAAATTTACCGACCCTTCTCGGCGAGAAGTTGTTGGTCAGTATCAGGTGCTGCATCCCTGAACATAAAATCTGATTTCATGTATACTATCCAATTATGATCTTCAATCAGGGCGGTGATCAAGATGCTCCTGGTCAGCTGCAAGAAGCAAAGCATCTGTTTTTGGTGAACTCTTGTCACTAAAGAGTGAAGCCTGACCCTGGAACTAGAAGTGTATGCTTCCATCCATTCCTCTGACTAACCCGAACAAGCTGTTTAATGGCCCCGGTGCATAGTATACTGCAAGGAAGCAAAGAGATAGACTCCCTAAGATTACTAATTTTTGGTGAAGTCTCACCAGTCTTTAAGGGTCGAGACTTACTAGCTACAGGTCGTATGATGGTCGGAGGAGCAGTCTTCACCGCCTCAGAAGTTTCATCTTCTTTGCCTGGATGTTGGTGGGATGCCATTGAATCTCGATTGGAGAGATGTGAAGGGTGAAAACCCTAGTGTCTATTAAAAATGAAGAGGAGTGAAGGAATTTTTCCTAACTTCGAATGAAGATGAACAGAGAAATTGATTTCTCTAAAAGAACTATAAAAGTCCTATTTATAGGTCCTACGTCCAACATCATTGCTGCCGCTTCAGATCTTGAAGCGCAAGCGAGGCTAAAGCACTTAAGTGCTTCGCCTTGAAAAAGGGAACAACCCCTTCAAGCGCTAGGCAAAGCTAAAATGCTAGGCGAAGCTGAGTGCAGGCGAAGCTAACAATTTAACTTCACTTTGCAAGTGAAGTTAGCCTAGAAAAGTTCTAGTGGCGAGGCTATTGTAGCCATAAGGCAAAGCTAGAATCCAACTAGCTTCGTCGACCATAGTCTCGCCACGAAGGCGAAGCTAGATCCACAACTTTGTGACTTTTTCTTCAACAATTGAAGCAATTCAAAATATTTCAAAATTCGAACCTTTCGAAAACTTTGAAGGGAGTTTTATTGATATTCTGAAAAGACAAATTTTCAGACAACATTTTCAAACAGTCTGAACGATGTCTAAACTTATCGACAATTACAAAAGATGAGTCACAGACAAGCTGACGACTAAGTTCTGCCCATCCTCAAGGTACAAAGCAATGACTCAAAACTTACTAATCCAGTGAAGTAGACAGTAACCTAGGTATTGCCTTTGAAGAGGCTTAAGCAGGTCTATAAGACTAAATTCAACACTTAGCCTCGCATGAACCCAAGGGGATAACATCGCTTGAAACTTTACAGTCTTGTTAAAAGGGCTAAGTTTCTAGCTTGGCATGAAGCTCTCAGAGCTTCTCAAAAAGCTATTTCTAGTTTCACCTGAAGCTTATTCTAGCTTAACTTAAAGCTGTCTTATGGCTTCGCCTGAAGCTAATTCAGAGCTCCACAGAGGGCTAACTTGTACCTTTGCCTGAAGCTTTCTTATGGCTTCACCTGAAGTTAATTCAGAGCTAACTTGTAGCTTCACCTGAAGCTTTCTTATGGTTTCGCCTGAAGCTAATTCGGAGCCCCGTAGAGGGTTAACTTGTAGCTTCACCTGAGGCTAATGCTAGCTTCGCTTGAACGTTGTGATAGCTTCGCTTGAAACTTTACTCACCCCAGTTGGAGCGCTTGTCAGGTTAATAGTTGACCAAGCCATTAGTGGGTTAACTCCACTACTTTAGTAGGGTTAAAGCCACTTCAAGAGGGCAATTACACCCTCCCACTTTGTCCCACATTAAGTGAAGACAGCCAGGTTAAGCGGCCATTGAATAGGCTGGCGCAAACCTGTCTAGCCTCGTATGAGGTCTGTATTTAGCTTTGCATGAAGCTGTCTAGCCTTGCGCGAAGCTCATGATAGCTTCAGGCATGAGGTTAGCAGACTGTTTCAGTCTTGCTGAATTTTAGGGGCAGTTATGCCCCTAAGAGCATATAAATAGCTAATTCTTGGGATGAGCTCAGGGCTGAGCAGAATGGCAAGAAGAAAAAGGGAAACATTTGGAGAGCACTTTGGCAAATCAAAAGATTAACTTTCTCATTTTCAAGAATTCAGATAATCACTTCTCTAATTCTACAAGGAGAAATTCAGGTTGTTGATACCCTAACATCTTTCTCTCTCAAGGAACTTTCGGAGCCAGCGAGAAAAAATTCTCAAGACTCGATCGATCGCATCATCAACGGAACAAAGTGGTCGCGTGCTATTAGACTTCCATCGGCACACTTTCTCAGAATCTTAAAAGAGAGTTTCTTGTATTTTTTTTACTTGTAATTTCTCTTCAAAATTTTATAAGTTTTTTCCCTCTTTGAGAATCAATGAAAAACACACACAGAAAGAGAAAATGCCTTTCAGGTTAAGAGTACTGGTGTAGTGCCGGCCTAAGACCCTCGGTGTGAGAATCAACAGTTGGTAGAGATTGAGGATCAGGCAGAGAGAAACTGTTGGTGTATTGTGGTGGTAGACTGGCAAAGAGAAACTATTAGTGTGGTATGGTATGTGCTCTGAGAATTAGGAACCCCTTCTCCTTAGAAAAAGAGATGTATTTATACCTGACAGAGGCAGTGGAGTGAATGTGGATAGATGCAGATCTTCAACTGCCTGGTTTAAGTCTGCTAATCCCCGTATTCACTGGGATCGAATCTCGATAGTTGGGATGATATGCTGGAGGGTTGATCATTATTATCCCCAATTGGTTGATGAACTGCAAGGTCATTATATAGTTTTGGACGAGCACGAGTAAGGGTGCTTAAACGGCTTCGTGATCTACGAGATCCATCTCAATCTTCCGCTAAATGAAGGGAGTTTCTGCCACGTGTCAAGACTATTGGTTGGAGTCGGAGCACCTCCGGGAGGTGGTATGACCTCGGAGTTGTGGATGATGGATGTCTTCAGATAGGAGGTGGCAGAGGCCTCATAACGGGTTCTCTGGAGCAGATTTATGTTCCTGTCACTGGACACATGTCACGATCCTGACAGGTATCAAATTTGATCATTACAGATACACCTTCCACTTTCGCACCTATCGGAGCATGTAGAGGGGAAGTGGGGAAGCGGGGAAGCAGTGGGGAAAGTCTTTTTTTCTTCATCTTTAACGCTTCATACAAATAACCATCCAAAATATCTCTGTGCATTTATTGTGGATCTTTTAAGATTGATGGGGAGTCCATGCCTTAAACCGTCAGTTGTCGTTTAGTCGCATCAGGAGTTGATTCGAATCCTTACGCCATTATAATCACCGATTTGATTCCCAGTGTCATAATGGTATGTGGTGACGGTTAGTTTCTCATTTCTTTGATTATTCTATCTTGTTGGGTCATGGGCTGACTTTTGAGGAACTCACGTGTTTCATATTGATGGAGATGACTTTTGAATCGCCTATAAATTTGGGAGGTTCTGGGGTAAAGAGATCATCTCTAACCTCTCTAAGCTTCTCTATCATCCACCAAAACCTAGCTTTATTGCAGCTTCTCTCTTGGGCAATCTGCCATGCTTTCTTTCTCCCTTTTCATCAGATGGAGAAAAAAAGGAGAGGAGACATGAGGAGAATGAATGGTAGACTCTTGCTTTCTAGGAGTCAGTCGGTTGTGTCACATTAGTAGCCGTGAAGGGCCTGTTATAGTGCATTAGTTACCTGACGGGTGTCGCTATCGAGGGTGACAGTTAAGATTCTTACTTCAACTTGATCGGATGATCTGATTTTCAATTTGCTCGATCTTGGGTGGGAAAGCTTTGATCATAAGTCTTGGAGCCTCTTTTCTGATGGCATGTACAGGAAGAAAGAGGAGGAACTCATCAGCTGGATGTGCCAATGAATCACTCTTCTTCTCAGAGTTCGGAGCACTCCCTCAGAACACCTCGAATATGTGATACCATTACCTTTTTGTGTTACTTGCAGGGTTTGGTTCGATGCCACTACGTCGTTTGCTGAGGGCCTCCTAAGAGTCCATCTCATTCTTCTTGCAAATGCAAGGAAGATGGTGGTGTCAGTTTGGTCGTCTTAGAGGCATGGATAGCGGAAAGGAGAAGGTGTTTCAATGTTAAAACATCCTATCCGACCCTTGCCTTGTCTCGCATAGCCTCTTAGTCTTCTCTTCACGGATGTTGGGATCCTCAAAGGTGTATAACTTCTTTTAGTAGATGTTCCTCTGTAGATGTATCCTCAGAGTTCGGAGGTGAGGCGGGACTGCTGGGATGGAGGGCTCAAAGCGTCTAGATTCAAATCTGTATTTCTTTTCAAAGATGTAAACATAGAGATATAAAAGAAATTTTTGTATTACCATTGTTAGATGTACACAATGAATATTTTTGGAATAAAAATATATTTGGATCTTACCTGATTTGCATTTACAATGGGCTTTTGGAACTGATATGGTTATGCCTCTTCGGAGCATTGATCTCTATCTTCGATCAGTTGGGAACATAATGTCTTTGTGAGTTTGTATTGTTGTTTCTGAGTGGGGATGATCCCATCAACGGTGTGTGTCTGTAGTCGTCTCCAAGTGGGGGTAAGACCTATCATGAAATGGTAAACTTAACAGGACTCTGAGTGGGGGCAGAAACCCATTAGCAGATTATGTTCGCAGTCGTCTTTGAGTCAGGGTAAGAGCTATCAGCGAAGCGGTGAACTCTGCAAGACTCTGAGTGGGGGTGAGACCCATTAGCAGAGTGAGTTCGCATTCATCTCTGAGTGAGAGTAAGACCAATCAGTGGAGCGGTGACTCTACAAGACTTATCAGCAGAGTGGGTCGCAGTTGTCTCTGAGTTGGCAAAGACCCATCAGCAGAGCAGCGGACTCTACAGAACTCTGAGTGGGGTGAGATGCATCAGCAAAGTGGCTCCACAATCATCTCTGAGTGGGGGTAAGACCCATCAATGGCGCGATGAACTCAGCCCCACTTTTAGTGGGGTTAGACCCATCAACAGAGTGGATCTGCAGTCATCACTGAGTAGGGGTAAGACTCATCAGTGGAGCAGCCAGCTCTACAAGACTCTAAGTCGGGGTGAGATCCATCAGCAGGGTGGGTTCGCAGTCATCTTCGAGCGGGGTAAGACCCATCAGCAGAGCGATGAACTCTGCAGAATTCTGAGTGGGGGTTGATTGATACACAATATTGCATATTTTACCACATAATCCCCATGCATATTGCAAATAAATATATGATTTTTACTCATCTTCTCTATATATTTGCAGGTCCACACTCAAATGAGAGAAAGCCCAATAATCACTTTAATTAGCAATAATTAAAGGGATTAATCCAAGATTAAAATAAAGCCCAAGATTTGAAATCAGAATCCAGAGAGATCCGCGCGCCAACTCAAGGTTCTAGAAGACCACGTGGCTAACAAACTTGTAACAACTTCGTACCAGAAAGTTGTTAGCCAACGGCCACGGATTTGCCGCGCTTTGCCGCGCCTACGCGGCAAAATCTGGGCCATTCAATCCCAGATTTCTGCCACCTATCCACCTTCTGGAGAGTTCTCTCTGTGGGCTATAAATATCTGCACCTGACCTGCGAGAAAAGACTGAACAGAGAAGAGAGAGAGATTAGTGTAAAGCTTTGTAATTTTGTTTTTCTCTAGGATTTTTGTAGCTCTCTATGATCTTCTTCTTCCCTAGAAATCATTGCAAGAGAGAGTTGTAAGAGAGAGAGAGCTTGTACATCAAGGAGTGACAACTTGAAGCAATGCAAGGATTCATCCATTCTCTTCATCTCTACTTGAGCTTGGTTCTAGTTTAATTGCTTTCTTTACTTGCTTTCTTTACTTTCTTGCAATTTACTTCATGCTTTGCTTTTCTTCATTAATGGCTTGTAGTTAAATTTTCTACCATGTACTAGCTAACCACTAGCCTTGCCATCTTCACTAACTCATAGGTGATTGCTTTAGTTCATCTTGCAAGTTGGATGGTCTTCTCTTCTCCGTTAAACCACCCGTCATCCAAGTGAGAAAGTAATTAGATCAACACGCAAGACAAATCCATGCCGATGAATGAACATGAGGCACGCATTCATTATCACGGAGTTTGGTAAGCTTTGGCAAGGTAGTAAGGTAAGCTAGTCATGGTTTGCTTCTTCAAGTTCACTTTCTTTTTAGTTGTTAGTCCAAATCCAATCTTCTTTGATTTCTTTCCACTTTTCCATCATGAACATATCCATCCATTCTTTCATTTCATTTTCCCATTTGTTTTTATTCTTATAAGCATAGAAGAATTCTCGTTTACTTTCTTCACTACGGACCGTAACGCTTCTATCGCTAGCTCTCCCTGAGAATCGACTCGGTATAGCTCTATGCTATAACGGAGATAGGAAAGGGTACATCGAATACATTTTTATACTCCATAATACAACACCTTTCCCGTTTAATCAAAAAAATGGCGCCGTTGCCGGGGAGAGCAACGGATTTTCTTTAAAGTGAAGAACTAAACGAATCTTCTTCTCTGTTGCAGGGTTACAGGAGAAGAAAACAGGAAAATTTGCATTGCAGTGACATATAAGCGGACCTGGGCCTCTGCTCTCGAAAGCAGAGACCAGGATCCCTCTGACTTGCCGCGTTCCCACGGCAAAAGCCGCGGTTCTGCGGCAAGGAGGAGCTCACTACTGATCATTTTTCTGCAGGATCTTCAGCTCTGCAAAATACTTCTGCTGCAGTACTTAATTTCTTGTATTCTTCACCATACTCCTGCTAATTTAATCAACAGTAAAAAATTGGTTGAATTTGTTAAAAATTGTTTAGACATTTGCATTTCTAGGCACGTGTCTTTCAATTCATTTACTTTTACTGTTGAAGAGTGCTGGAGGCAAGGTACGTTTTGCATTGCATGTAGACTAGGAATCATCTCTTGCTTGATTTTCATGCTTTGAGTGAATCCTTGTTATCTATCTTGTACACTTGCACAATTCAATTTTAAGGGAATAACCGATAAATAAGATAAGGTGGGGAGTTCATTACCCTTTCCTTAGCCCAAAAACCACCATCCCAGCACTCACTAACCCAAGCCTAATTTAATAAAAAAATAGACGTTGGCCCTAGGGACATCTCGGACTCATTTAGGAGATTATCCTAAGGGGGAATAGTGTTGGAAATTGACTCTTGTAAAATCAGTGTCTAGGCAAGGGATTGAGGGCCGAAAGCCCGAAGGTTGTTGGTTACTTAATTAAGGAACGTCTTTGACGGAAAACCTCCCAACAACTTTGCCCTCACCTGGCTGATTAGCCTGTGGTCAAAGTCTACACTAAACCTCCCGTGGACGGTCTAATCAGTTAGGAGTCGTCTAGGTCTAGGTCAATCCTTCTTTTGGCTTGGTTTTGATTTTTTCTCTTCTTTTTTGTTTGTTTTTGATTTTTCTTTTTTGTTTGTGATTGTTTGTGATATGGCATTCAACAATAATAATTCTTTCCATCCAAATATGAATCCATATTTCACACAGACTCCATTTTATTCGGATAATTCCAACCCGGTGTTTTACAATACGCACCAACCAAATACACCGGGTTGGCCTTATCCAAATCAATATGACCCATACCCCCCATCTAATAATTATAATTTCCATAATAATTTCAACTCTTCACCGAGTCATTGGGGATTCCAGTCCCCCGAGTTTAATTATCAACCTCCTTGTCCACAATATCCACCTAGTCCACAATATCCACAATATTCATTCTCCGATTCTGCTTCATATATTCCTTTTTCTGGACCTCCCATTGAAGAAAAATCTGAGTTCCAAAAGAGGATAGAAGCCAATCTACTAGAGGCAGAGCAACAACTTAAGACCAAATTAGCCTCTCCAATTCCACCACATTTTCAAGATACATACTCACTTCCACCAGTCCAAAATAAAAGACCATCAATTTTGGAAATGAGTATGCGTGAGTCCAAACACAAATCCCAAAATCTGATGGACTCACAATTTCAATATCACTTCCAAGACAATACTTCATCTTTCCATCAAAACAATGAAGTCATCAATTATGGAAAGATGCTTGAAGAAATGACTCATGCTCAAAATGCTAGAAATCGTGACATAGAGTTGATGATCCAAACTCTTCATTCTCATCCTATTTCTAATGTCACTAGCCACTCTGTTAAAACCAAAGAGTCATGTAGTCTTGGAAATCCAGATTCAATTTCAGCACAATCACCTGAACTTGTCAAAAATTCAGATCCCATTGACATTTTGGTAAGTTTTCCTTTTCCTGAAATTGAACTTGAGTGTGAATATGATCCTGAAATTCCACTTGATGGTTCAATTTTCCTTCCTGATTCAATTATGACTCCGGTGTCTTCACATGATTTCACTTCATTTCCCGAGTCAGTATTGGATCCAGTGCCAGTCCATTTTGAAATTGAATCACCAATCTTTGATGATCATAGTGAACTTGACCAATTTCATACTTTTGAAAGTCCCATTGATAAATTGGCAAGTTCACATTTTTGTGGAATTGAACTACATGAGAAATGTGATCTTGAACCCCAACTTAGTGATTCACTTCTTTTTCCTGATTCAATAATGACTCCGGTAACTTTACCTGACTTTAATTTTTTCCCGGAGTCGACATTGGATCCTGTACCAATTCATAATGTAGTTGAATCATCCATCTTTGAGGATCATATTAAACTTGACCAATTCTACACTTCTGAAGATACTATTGACAAATTGGCAAGTTCCTCATGTATTGAACTACATATGGAATGTGACCTAGATTCTCACTATCTCTTTACTTCTGAAACTGATTGTACAATTCTATCGGAAGATGTTGACTTAAGTTTCGAAGAATTGTATGGTGATGAACTAGAATTTCTTAATATTGGAAGTAAAGAGATATCACCCATATTAGGTCACATCCCATTGTTGGAAATGATTGTGGACTTGAGCTTCATTTTCTTGACTTGGACCAAATTCCTGAACTCACTTCGACTCCTGCACCTTCACTTGACTTCAGTCACCTTCCTGAGTCGGTATTAGTTCCTGTCATTCCTGAGTCCAAGTCAACAGTTCTATCATTTCATACACCACTTTAGGACAAGGTAGTTGACAAATTTGACTCAGAAATTTATTATGGAAAATGGAAATTAGATGGGGTCATGTACTTAATAAAAATCTTTCAAGGATTTATCTTTTTAGTGGGTCATATTCATGATATTTTTGGTGGGTTCCTAAAAACCCAAAGAAAAGTTGATTGGGCCATGTTTCGTGGACCAATCAGACCACCACCAGAACCACCACCTTAAGGTAATTTTTTTCCTTCCCTCTTCATTTTTGTTTCATGCATACATATATCATGATGCATTGAGGACAATGCATGAAATAAGTGTGGGGGAGGGTTTACTAACATAGAGTTTTTAGATTTTCTTTCTTTTACACTTCTTTTAGAAATAATAAAAAAAAAACTTTTTGAAATAAGAGACAAAGTTTAGATCTATTTTTAAGAAAATTAAGATGTATCTTAGAAATTAAGAAAGCCTTAATTATGACATCTTAAACCTAGTTGAAATAATAGATCTTGTTTGAAATTATAGGCTAAGTAAGAAAAATTGGTGAGATATTTTTATCTTGAATTTTTTGCCTTAGATTGTATGCACTTCACACTTACACATTTTTGGGATGGAGACAAAGACCTAAAATGCCATAAAATAAATAAATAAAAAAGAATAAAACATCACTTATTAAGCTGGATAATTATGCCTCAAGAAGCATGGTTATTCACGCCTAACGGTGAAAAACATCACTCATTAAGCTAACGGTGAAAACATCACTCATTAAGCTGGAGAATTATGCCTCAAGAAGCATAATTATTCACGCCTAACGGTGATCAAAAAGAATAATCCCCTTTAGTTTCGTGGCCTTTTTTACTCGAGACCTTAAACCCGAGGGATGTTTTCTCATCTGGTGCCCTAAGACCGACTGGTTTGGGAGTCATCGGTTAAAGGCTCGTTGCAAGGGTGAACTAGAAAGCCTAAACTAAGGGAAGAAAAAAAGAAAAAGAAAATAAATATATATAAATAAATGGCTTGATGGTTGGAGTTGAAATCCCAGAAATTTTCACTGAACACGGTGTGCATACTATCTAGGTTTTATGAAAGATAAAATATTCAATCCAATTTTGAATTCTTACCTTAATTAAAGACAAGATCTTGCATAGAGACTAAGTTTAAGAAAGAATGATTATAGGTGGACTTATGACCTAAGATCACTTATATTTTTGCAAAAATAGTTTGAAAACATGTCTCTTGTTCAAAAAGCATTTTCAAAATACTAACATTTGTCTTCTTTCTTTATGAATTTTGTGGGTGTAATCCGCTGAAAACCCTCAGGAGACAACACTCCTCCTCTAGGGTAACCTAGAGGTCTAACGGCTTGTTGCACATGCTCAGTGCAATCGCGTCACCTGCGAAAGTGGTGTAATAAAATTGGTAGTATAGTTTTTCTTTTCTTTGTTTTGCTCGAGACGAGCAAAAGAATAATTGTGGGGGTGTGATTGATACACAATATTGCATATTTTATCACATAATCCCCATGCATATTGCAAATAAATATATGATTTTTACTCATCTTCTCTATATATTTGCAGGTCCACACTCAAATGAGAGAAAGCCCAATAATCACTTTAATTAGCAATAATTAAAGGGATTAATCCAAGATTAAAATGAAGCCCAAGATTTGAAATCAAATCCAGAGAGATCCGCGCGCCAACTCAAGGTTCTAGAAGACCACGTGGCTAACAAACTTGTAACAACTTCGTACCAGAAAGTTGTTAGCCAACGGCCACGGATTTGCCGCGCTTTGCCGCGCCTACGCGGCAAAATCTGGGCCATTCAATCCCAGATTTCTGCCACCTATCCACCTTCTGGAGAGTTCTCTCTGTGGGCTATAAATATCTGCACCTGACCTGCGAGAAAAGATTGAACAGAGAAGAGAGAGAGATTAGTGTAAAGCTTTGTAATTTTGTTTTTCTCTAGAATTTTTGTAGCTCTTTATGATCTTCTTCTTCCCTAGAAATCATTGCAAGAGAGAGTTGTAAGAGAGAGAGAGCTTGTACATCAAGGAGTGACTACTTGAAGCAATGCAAGGATTCATCCATTCTCTTCATCTCTACTTGAGCTTGGTTCTAGTTTAATTGCTTTCTTTACTTGCTTTCTTTACTTTCTTGCAATTTACTTCATGCTTTGCTTTTCTTCATTAATGGCTTGTAGTTAAATTTTCTACCATGTACTAGCTAACCACTAGCCTTGCCATCTTCACTAACTCATGGGTGATTGCTTTAGTTCATCTTGCAAGTTGGATGGTCTTCTCTTCTCCAATGGGTTAAACTACCCGTCATCCAAGTGAGAAAGTAATTAGATCAACACGCAAGACAAATCCATGCCGATGAATCAACATGAGGCACACATTCATTATCACAGAGTTTGGTAAGCTTTGGCAAGGTAGTAAGGTAAGCTAGTCATGGTTTGCTTCTTCAAGTTCACTTTCTTTTTAGTTGTTTGTCCAAATCCAATCTTCTTTGATTTCTTTCCACTTTTCCATCATGAACATACCCATCCATTCTTTCATTTCATTTTCCCATTTGTTTTTATTCTTATAAGCATAGAAGAATTCTCGTTTACTTTCTTCACTACGGACCGTAACGCTTCTATCGCTAGCTCTCCCTGAGAATCGACTCGGTATAGCTCTATGCTATAACGGAGATAGGAAAGGGTACATCGAATACATTTTTATACTCCATAATACAACACATTTCCCGTTTAATCAGGGGTAAGACCCATTAACAGAGTAGGACTGCAATCATCTTCTAGTGAGGGTAAGACCCATTAGCAGAGCGACGGACTTTGGACTCCAAGTGGGATGATACCCATTAATGGAGTTGGTTAGCATGTTGGCCCAAAGGCCTTCCACTCTAGTTTTGATGATGATTAACTCATGTAGTTATGTGTACTAATAATCTTGTGATTTTAGTTTCAGATCATTAATCAAGATGTTAGTAGGTGATTAGCTTTAACAAGATGATTTGGAAGCTTTCACATAGTGATTCAAGAGCCCGAGCGTCAAAGATCATATATAGCACTTGCTCGGTGGATCACAAAGTTTTCGATCGAGTCGGCTTGGAGATTGCGCTCTACAAGAAGACATCGGTACCTAGTTTAGTTTTGTGTTTAGATCCAAATTGTAAAGATTAGAATAGTATGATATGCTCAAGTTCACAACACTCACGTTTCATGTTTTGGTTTTCGTTTTTCCGTTTTTGGTTTAACCGATCTTGGTTTCATGAATAGATAGATCAAACAAGTTTAAATGATTTTATGTATAGTAGATTCATTCTATATACATGCATGCTTAACTTCCTAGACAAACTTAGTTTTAACTTACTTATTCAAGTGTTTTATGTTTTGGTATTTTTATCAAAACATATTTTGGAATTAATGACAAAAACATGGATTTATATATGTTTCATGTATATAGGATTATATCCATATACATCATGCCTAAATGTTGTTTAATATCATGTTTTTGTATTTGGATGAGTTTTGGACAAAATGTATTTTCTATTCAAAAATCTAAGTTTTAGAAAATACAGTTTTTGGAATTTGGTAAAAATTATATGACACAAAAATGTTTCAAGATGTTTGTAATTTGTGATGAAATTTTTATCACATGTTTATATTTCAATATAAATGAGAAAACTATTTTTGTGTAATTTTTACAAGTTTTATGGATTTATTAAAATATGTTTTTATCCTGTTTTTTCTGACCCAGGACACTGGCTGACAGGCCAGATCGGTCGACCGTGCGGTCGGCCGAACCAATGGCCGGTCGACCCAGCGGTCGACCGACGTGCACAGAGCTGTGCACGTCTGGCAGCACAGTGGGACGGTCGGCCGGCCGACCGACCGGACCAGAGAGCAGTGCTCTCTGTTCTTTTCGGTCGACCGGGCGGTCGACCGTCAGTTGCCAACGGTCAAAATGTGACCGTTGGACGGTCGACCGAGCGGTCGACCGGTAGGTCATTTTTGGCAGAATCTGCTGCCAACGGCTAGTTTTGTAAATGGGCTATAAATACCCCATTGGAAAGAGTTTTTCTCTAAGAATTTTTGTGCGAATTTTTCCTTATTCTCTGGTGTTTTCACAGCTATCAAAAAAGTTTTTGGACTTAAATTGAACAATCTATTTGGTGTTTTTGCTAGGGTTTGGAAAATCAAAGAAAAGGGTTTTGGGAAAAAGAGTTTTGATTCAACTTCTATATCTTGGTTTCAGTTTTTCCCAAGGATTTTCTTTGTGATTTTGATTTCCATTCCATTGGTTTTCTCCACACTTGAGCTACATCTACTTTCTTATTCTATAGGATCTTTGTGTGGGAGAAAGAGATTGTTTGTGGTTGTTGTTTAGACCACCAAGTTGAAAACCCTTCATTTGCTTGGCTTTGTGCCTTTCCCTCATTGTGTTGAGGAGGTGGTGCATTTGGGTTGTATCCCTCAAGTGGTGAGGTGATCCTTGTGTAAGCTTTGTGCAAATCCCTCAAGTTGTGAGGTGATTGTTTGTTGGCTTGGAGTTGTGCCTCAAGGAGGAGTTGTGTTTGTAAGGAGAGGAGTTGGGTACTCCTTGTAATTGTTATTGCCCCAAATTCTCGGTGGAGGTTCCCTTTGTGGGAGTCTTTTGTGGACAAGCTAGTGGACTTAAAATCCTTCCGTGTGAAGGCAGGATGTAGAGCTGGGTGCTCGAATCTCGAAACATATCTTATTGTTTGCGCTTGTTCCATTGACTCTTACTCTTACTCTCTCTCTCTCTCTCTTTACTTTGTGCCTTGCATTGAGTGTGCATCTCTTGTTAATTGCAATTAGTTTTTATATTCCGCATTAAGTTCATTAGATTAGCATTATCACCTATTCAACCCCCCTCTAGGTGATTTCAATTGGTATCAGAGCCTCCGCTCTTGATATTTAGGTTTAACCACCTAGGAGTGAGATCTTGGTTTGCTAATCTTCATTTACATTTTTCATTTGTACACATTTAGTTTGCACTCATGGATAGCCCTCCTATGTTTGATTTTTCTAGACATGATTTTTGGAAGGCCAAGATGAGTAGTCATTTAAAAAGCCTAGGACATCTAGTTTATCAAGCCACTACTATAGAATCCTTCCCAAATGCTAACAAGCATAGAAAGGCCAATGCATTAGCACTTAAGACACTTAGAGCATCTCTTAATGAAGATCTTCTACATGTGTTTGATCATTATGATTCGGCTTTTGCAGTTTGGAGCATATTGACTTCTCCCGAGCTACTAAGGATTATCACAAGTTGAGGAGATCTAGGAGAGACAAGTCCGACGAGCATTGCCTCATGGTCCAAGGGAAAGACTCCCTTGAGGTACAATCGGATTCTCAATTAGATGATTGCTCTAGTTCCTATTGCGATGGTTGTTTAGAAGCTCAAACCTTAAATATGGAACTTGCCACAAAGCTTGAAAATTTTTTGAAAAACATAATCTTTTGAAAAAGAATAATCTTGAACTAAAAAAAGAAATGAAGGATTTGTGCTCAACTTTTGAATCGGTTTTGCAAGAGAAGGAAGAGGTTACTAGTGAACGTGACTCACTAAGATCTCAATTAGACTTTGCCCTAAAAGAGATTGATGTTTTAAAAGGCAAAATGATTGTGATGATGTTGTGAAAAACAATGAGGTTTTATCTTCAAAATTGGATTTTGTTTTAAAAGATAACCTTGTTTTGAAAAATGAAATTGATTTCATTACAAAAGAATTGGATTTAGTTTTAAATAAAATAAATCTTTGAAAATTGATATTGATTCTCATGTGGCCATGCTAGTATAGCTTCTTCATCTAGCACACCTATTGCATGCTCCACTTTATCTTCAAGTATTGAAAAAGATATAAATGTTTTGAAGAAAAGTGTTGAATGTTTGGGCTCCACTTTGAGCCAATGTACTTTGGATCATACACGCTTGGAATCCTTGGTTCGTAAGAAACAAGCTCCATCTTTGCATGCACACCCTTCACAGCATACACATGCTCATCACGGACACAACCATAACATGTATGCTCATGTGTACACGTGTACACATTGTGGTCGAAAAGGCCACCTTGCTAGATTTTGCTATGATCGTTTACATATTGAAAATTTGGCAAATAATCTTGTTTGGGTTAGGAAGATACTAACCCCCGTGGACCCAAAAGAAAATGGGTACCAAAGACCACCCCTTTGATTTTTGATGTAGGAGTGGGCTCTCGCATAACGTGAGAGTGTTGGTACCTTAGAGTGGATGCGTTCCGTGCTTAAGAGAAAACAAATTTGGATGCATCACTTTCAAGGGAGTTTGGTGGAGAGGACCACCATTGGTTTGGAGAACTAGAGAGGTGCCTTCATCGGTTTTGGTATCAATCTCTAACTCCCGTTTGTATTTGCATGCTTTCCATGTTCATCTATTTGTAGCATGTCATGTTTTATTGTTCATTATGCTCATACCATGTTTATTAAATTAGTGATATACATGTTTAGTTACTTGAGACACTTCTTGCTTATATAGATTTATATCTATGTGCTCTCACCTTATTTTTAACTAATATGTATGCTCTAGATCTAATGCACATGCATATACATAATGATCATATGATGTTTATGATGTTTTGTTTTGATGATTTGTTTAGTATGTTGAATGCCATGTTTATTAGACCTTTGACATGCATGTATAGCTTTAGAGATCACCCATGTTTATATGGACCCATTTGTTGTGTTCTCACCATTTGTTTAGCTATTATGCACATCATAGCTCTAATAGCATGTGGATTTACATAATGATCATGTTTATGACTTTCATGATTAAGTTATATCCCGTTTTATGCTTAATGTTTTGATTACTTGTTTAGATGTTAGTTTTCATTAAGACTAGAATTTATACTTGTACATGTAGTGGGACACAAATAAATCTTTATATATGTTTGTGCTTGGATGCTTATTTGTACCCATTAGATGTGCTAGTATAGTCTAGTTTTGATGATTCATGCATTCTAACTTGTATTCCTCATTTTTGAATATGTTTCTATGATCATGTGTTTTAACTTCATGTATATGTCTATCTTGTCCAAACTATTAATTATACATGTACATCCTTGAGCCACGTGCCTTCATGCATATACTTTTGTGGACTCATTATGTTTAGGATATGTATGTATACTTTAGTTTGTACATGACATACATATGCCTTGAAGTTTAAATCGTTTTGATGATTTTCATGTTTTTAGGTAATTTCAATCGGTAATGAAAATCTAGTTTCTCATGTTTTAAAGGAATATCTTAATTGAGCTTAATTGCTATTTTCATGTTTATGTGTTTCACATAACACTTGTGCACTCACTTTATTTTATTTCTCATGACTTTGTTTTCATGAGTATGATATGGGCTAAATAGACTTTGAGTGTTAGTGATCATGTGATTTTCATGTTTCATGAAAAATGATTTCGTTTTATTCCTTACTTGAAGGATTTCGTACTAGTTTAAAAGTTTTCCCATTTAACTAGTTCGTATTCTTCTTATGGTAGAGATTTTCAAACGTACTCTATTTTCAAACCTATTTTTTGAAAACCCCTACCTTCACGGGCGGATGGATGGGAGATCATGCTCATATTTATGTTTTATATTGAAAATTATTTCAAACTTGAAATTGATTGGGAGGATAGGTTATATGATGTATACACTTGATCATTTTTTTGTTGTTTCAATTGGTATCATTGAATTTCTTTCAATTGGTATCAATATTGACATTTTTGTATACTCATATATTTTTTTGTATATGTATGCTTGTACTTCAAAGAGTATCAATTTCAATTGGTATCTAATTTCTCATACATATATATGTTTTTATTTTTGTGCATATCATATTCCTATATCTTAGAGCACAAATTTTGATCATGATAAAGCTTGTTTTATAATGACTATCTTGTTTCAATTGACTAGTTTTCAATTGGTATCCATATACAAACTTATTCATTGTTTCATTTGGTATTTCATAAAGGGGGAGAAACATTGTATTTCATCTTTCAATTGGTATTTGACTTCCACTCCCATACTTTATGATTGAAATTTTCAATTTGGTATCATATATTCAAAATGAAAAATATTTACAATTGGTATCAAAATCCTTGTTTAGAAATTCAAAATTAGTTATGTTTAATTTTAATTGATATCAAGATTTTTGTTTTCATGTGATATATGTTTTCATATAAACATGTTTAATTTGAAACAATTTGTTACAATGCCTCGTTTACCTTTATTTCTATTGGTATCGTTTGATATAGGCATTCCTTAAAATATTTTTATACTCATTTCAATTGATATCATTTATGCACTTCATTGACATTCTCTTTAATTGGAATCATGATTTATGTCACCCTTTATTGATTCTTTGTTTTGATCAAAAAGGGGGAGAACATTTGTTTACCTTTACCCCTTTGTTGATGATTGACAAAAAGGGGGAGAGGAATTTGAGTTTGTAGTTTATATGCATGTTTGTGTATGCATGTTTTATGTTTTTATGTTTTATTATGTTTTATTAAAGTTCAATTGGTATCATTTAATATGTTCATTTTTGGTATCAAGAGCTTCATTAGTTTTGTTTTGCAAATTGGTATCAAGAGCTTGTTTTGAAAATGTACTTGTTTTATTTAATTGGTATCAAGAGCAAGTTTTAAAACTTTATGTGTTTTATGCATGTTGATGCATACATGTTTAAGAGCTTACATTGCATACCTATTTGTTTATTCCTATGCATGAGTTAAGGGGGAGCTTCTTTGAAGCTTAACTTTAATCCATGCATATATAACTCCATGAGTTTTTTCATCATCAAAAAGGGGGAGATTGTTGGCCCAAAGGCCTTTCACTCTAGTTTTGATGATAATTAACTCATGTAGTTATGTGTACTAATAATCTTGTGATTTTAGTTTCAGATCATTAATCAAGATGTTAGTAGGTGATTAGCTTCAACAAGATGATTTGGAAGCTTTCACATAGTGATTCAAGAGCCCGAGCGTCAAAGATCATATATAGCACTTGCTCGGTGGATCACGAAGTTTTGGATCGAGTCGGCTTGGAGATTGCGCTCTACAAGAAGACATCGGTACCTAGTTTAGTTTTGTGTTTAGATCCAAATTTTAAAGATTAGAATAGTATGATATGCTTAAGTTCACAACACTCACGTTTCATGTTTTGGTTTTCGGTTTTTTCCGTTTTTGGTTTAACCGATCTTGGTTTCATGAATAGATAGATCAAAACAAGTTTAATGATTTTATGTATAGTAGATTCATTCTATATACATGCATGCTTAACTTCCTAGACAAACTTAGTTTTGACTTACTTATTCAAGTGTTTTATGTTTTGGTATTTTTGTCAAACATATTTTGGAATTAATGACAAAAACATGGATTTATATATGTTTCATGTACATAGGATTATATCCATATACATCATGCCTAAATGTTGTTTAATATCATGTTTTTGTATTTGGATGAGTTTTGGACAAAATGTATTTTCTATTCAAAAATCCAAGTTTTAGAAAATACAGTTTTTGGAATTTGGTAAAAATGATATGACACAAAAATGTTTCAAGATGTTTGTAATTTGTGATGAAATTTTTATCACATGTTTATATTTCAATATAAAATGAGAAACTATTTTTGTGTAATTTTTACAAGTTTTATGGATTTATTAAAATATGTTTTTATCCTGTTTTTCTGACCCAGGACACTGGCTGACAGGCCAGATCGGTCGACCGTGCGGTCGGCCGAACCAATGGCCGGTCGACCCAGCGGTCGACCGACGTGCACAGAGCTGTGCACGTCTGGCAGCACAGTGGGACGGTCGGCCGCCGGCCGACCGGACCAGAGAGCAGTGCTCTCTGTTCTTTTCGTCGTCGACCGGGCGGTCGACCGTCAGTTGCCAACGGTCAAAATGTGACCGTTGGACGGTCGACCGAGCGGTCGACCGGTAGGTCATTTTTGACAGAATCTGCTGCCAACGGCTAGTTTTGTAAATGGGCTATAAATACCCCATTGGAAAGAGTTTTTCTCTAAGAATTTTTGTGCGAATTTTTCCTTATTCTCTGGTATTTTCACAGCTATCAAAAGAAGTTTTTGGACTTAAATTGAACAATCTATTTGGTATTTTTTCTAGGGTTTGGAAAATCAAAGAAAGGGTTTTTGGGAAAAAGAGTTTTGATTCAACTTCTATATCTTGGTTTCAATTTTTTCCAAGGATTTTCTTTGTAATTTTGATTTCCATTCCATTGGTTTTCTCCACACTTGAGCTACATCTACTTTCTTATTCTATAGGATCTTTGTGTGGGAGAAAGAGATTGTTTGTGGTTGTTGTTTAGACCACCAAGTTGAAAACCCTTCATTTGCTTGGCTTTGTGCCTTTCCCTCATTGTGTTGAGGAGGTTGTGCATTTGGGTTGTATCCCTCAAGTGGTGAGGTGATCCTTGTGTAAGCTTTGTGCAAATCCCTCAAGTTGTAAGGTGATTGTTTGTTGGCTTGGAGTTGTGCCTCAAGGAGGAGGTTGTGTTTGTAAGGAAAGGAGTTGGGTATTCCTTGTAATTGTTATTGCCCCAAATCCTCTGTGGAGGTTCCCTTTGTGGGAGTCCTTTGTGGACAAGCTAGTGGACTTAAAATCCTTCTGTGTGAAGGCGGGGATGTAGAGCTGGGTGCTCGAACCTCGAAACATATCTTGTTGTTTGCGCTTGTTCCATTGACTCTTACTCTTACTCTCTCTCTTTACTTTGTGCCTTGCATCAATTCATATTGTTCATTCATAAATATTGGCTTGACTTGTTTGAGTGTGCATCTCTTGTTAATTGCAATTAGTTTTTATATTCCGCATTAAGTTCATTAGATTAGCATTATCACCTATTCACCCCCCCTCTAGGTGATTTCATAGCAGTCATATCCGAGTTGAGGTAAGACCCATCAGCGGAGCGACGAACTCTGCAGGTAAGTGGGGGTGAGACATATCAACAGAGTGGGTCTGCATTCATCTCCGAGTGAGTGTAAGACCCATCAATAGAGCGACGAATTTTGGGCTTCGAGTAGGGTGAGACCCATTAGTGGAGAGTGGGTGGGCTTTGCGTGGGGGTGAGACCCATTAATGGAGTGGGTTCGCAGTCATCTCCGAGTGAGGGTAAGACCTATCAGCAGAGCGGTGAACTCTACATGACTCTGAGTGTGGGTGAGACCCATCAGCAGAGTGGGTCCACGTAGTCTTTGAGTGGGGGTAAGATCCATCAGCAGAGTGACAGACTTTAGACTCTGAGTGGGGGTGAGACCCATCAGAGTGGGGGTGAGACCCATCAGCAGATTGGGTTCACAATCGTCTCCAAGCGGAGGTAAAACCCATCAATAGAGCGGCAGACTCTGCAGGACTCTGAGGGGGGCAAGACTTATCAGCAGAGTGAGTTTGCAGTCATCTCCGAGTAGGGGTAAGACCCATCAGTGGAATGACGAACTTTATAGAACTCCAGTGAAGGTGACACCCATCAGCAGAGTGAGTCCGCAGTCATCTTCGAGTGGGGATAAGACCCATAAATAGAGTGACAGACTCTGCAAGACTCTGAGTAGGGGTCACATCATCTCCAAGGGGAGGTAAGGCCCATCAACAGAGCGTCAGACTTTGGACTCTGAGTGGGGAACAATCATATTAGTGGAGTGACACTGGCAGAGGGAGATTGCCAGTGGTTCATCTGCCTATGGGTCAAATGGGGGAGCCTATAGGCTGATTTTTGTTAACTCTGAGTGGGTAGTCCCATCAGCAAAACTTGCAAACACCGATCGCTCTGAGAGGGAGAAATCTCTGCAGCATAGTAGAAACTCCAAGCAAGGGACAATCCCACAAGGAGGATTTCGACTACCCGTAGACTAATCGAGAGGGGCCACGTAGGCAGATGCTCATGTTGCCATCTTCAAATAGGGATAAGACCTATTAGCGAAGCGTGTAAGCATTGGACTCCGAGTGGGGGTGAGACCCATCAGCGGAGTTGGGTTCACAGTCATCTTCGAGTGGAGGTGAGTGAGCCCAGTAGCGGAGTGACAAACTTAGCGTGACTCAGAGAGGAGGTAATCCCAGCGGTAAAGTGAGCTGAAATGGTTAGAAGCAAAAATGAAATTTTATTTGATAGTTGAAATAAACTACATGGATTTTAATTGAAATACAGGTGGGTTTATAGTGGAGGTACTTCCCTATCTTTGCTGATGGTATCACATCACTCAATGGCCTTATACTGGGTGACCATGTTTTGTGGTTGGGTTGGAGACAGAGTTTTTAGCTTTCCTACAGTGGATGCTGCCTCGGGGTAAGAACCTACTCTTTGAGGAAGCTTTTGGTTGGACAAATTCTTTCAGGTACTTCTGAAGGCTTATGTAGTGGACGGCCTGTTGTTCCTTACTGTCGTGATAGGAATCGCTCAGAATAATGTAAGGTCATATTGGATCGGTTTTGGGCGTTTAACCCATGGCTGGTTCTTGAGGGCGCTGAAGACTTTATTGATGGGAAGCCTCAGCAGAGTGAAATATTTTCCCTCTTGAAGGCTTGGCATGAATTCGGTGGAGGACCAGGAATTTTTGTCTTTTGCATGCAGGTTGCCCCCAATTCGAGTGACCGATATTCGTCGGAGTCTCGCGTTGTGACTTTGACTTTTCACAGTCATTGCTGCATTTGAAAGACTGGTTGGTGGAGCTCTTTATCGTCTCTTTCAACTGGATGCAAGGCTGGGCTCAAGACAAGACCTCAGTCATCTGAGTGACGTCATGCTTCAATAATTACTTATATAGAGGGTGTGAAAGATGTAACATACTGATGAATGCGAGTATAGAGACATCTTCACTGCGTTGGGCATCCTGGTAAGCTAGTTCTGAAAGTAACCGATGTACGACTTGAGGTTGTCATCGTGTCTCATTTTGATGGTAAGGAGGTGGTGGTTATTCTTCTTTACTTCTCGGCAATAATCGTATTGGGTGAGGAACGTCTCGATTATCTCCTCGAAGTTGTGGAGCAAACGTGGAGACGGTAGGGAATAAAACTAATTCGAAGCCACACCTTTCAAACTGGACGAAAAGGTTAGGCACACGAGCCGATCATTACGAGAGTAGACTGCTATTTTTATCTCAGAAGTGCCTAATGTGTTGGACCGGATCTCTGGCTCCGGAGTGGTGTCAAAGGTTATAATTGTGAACTTCTTCGGGAGCTCACACTCAAGGATCTCTTCGGAGAGAGGGGAGTTAGAGAATTTTTGTAGCTGTATATTTCTATCCGCTATGGAGTTGCATCTTCGCCTCTTGGATCTGCATTTTGACCAGCTCTTTGAGGGTTTATATGTTAGGGAACTCCTTGATCCTCCTCTGAGCCTAGTCGTGTTGAACTCTCATTCAGAAATGAGGCGAATCAGTTTCATTATCGGAGTAGTTTTGTGCAGGAGAGAAGTCGGCATGGACCACCTAAGGCTTATGATGAGTTTGTCGACCCGATCCTCTCCAATTATAGGCTTGTCCTTCGGCTGTGCTTGCCCCTGACTTCTTTGGAGGGCGGCGATCTGCGCTCGGAGCTTATCCTTGTGATGCTTTAACGCTTTTCGCTCTCAGGCGGCGCTATCACGGTCAAGAGTCGCTTGCTTCTGGTCGCGATCTGGCTGGGTTATTGTTCTTTCATCTGCTACTTTATGTCGATGAGCATCAAGAGGATCTGGCCTTCGAACAGTGGTAGTAATCAAGTGCTGGAAGATGCCCTTTGAGATGAGGAGGAGCCAATATCTTCTACGACATGCTCGCATTCGATGGCATGTAGGGGACCGTGACCATAGCGGAGGTATTAGTCCTGCCTTTGGAAGGGGCGCCTTATAGATGACCGCTTGTTTCTTCGGGGCCATTGACACTAGGGAGAGTTTTTTAGGAAGGTTTAGTTGAAAAAGAGGAAGATTTGCAGAATGTGAGCTACTGTCCCAAATGCCACTTCTTCCCATCGCATCCATCTTCATGACGATATAGTCACATGTTTTCACTTCTCAATGAGTGAAAGATTGGTCCCCCGATGTACTTGAAAGCTTCTATTGTAAAACTAATTCAAAGAAAGGTTCAGATAAGAATAAGGAAAATATATAGATTCAGAGTCATATCTTCATGCAGAAAGAAGAGTGGATCCAATACACATTATACTTTTTTCTTAGAAAAATGTAGTGATGTACTTGGGTAATTTTGTAATTTCATGCCCCAAGAGTTAGTTGCCTGACACCCTATCAAGAAGGGCAGAATACTAGAAGATCGAGGTTGAGCTTGGTGGAGCCAAAGCTGGGTTGGTTTGGCTAAAGCCCCTTCGTCCGGTAATTGAGCTCAGGAAAGAATTTTTGAAAATCATATTGGCCGGATATATTTAAGCTCCGATGACTCTATATATCGGGGCCATCGACACTAGGGAGAATTTTTTAGGAAGGTTTGATTGAAAAAGAGAAAGATTCACAGAATGTGAGCTACTGCCCTAAATGCCACTTTTTCCCATCACATCCGTCTTCATGTCGATATAGTCACATGTTTTTACTTCTCAATGAGTGAAAGATTGGTCCCCTGATGTACTTGAAAGCTTCTATTGTAGAACTAATTCGAGAGTAGTGCTAAAGAGAGGTTCAGGTAAGAATAAGGAAAATATATAGATTCAGAGTCATGTCTTCATGCAGAGAGAAGAGTGGATCCAATGCACATCAGACTTTTTTCGTAGAAAATGCAGTGACGTACTTGGAGAATTTGGTAATGTCATGCCCTACAAGTTAGTTGCCTGACACCCTATCGGGAAGGGCAATCTACCAGAAGATCGAGTTTGTGCCTGGTGGAACCAAAGTTGGGTTGGTTTGGCTAATGGCACCTCCGTCAGGTAATTGAGCTCAGGAAAGAATTTCTTGAAATCATATTGGTCGGATATATTTAAGCCTCCGATGACTCTATATTTTGCCCCTCTTTTATTTCATAAGAAGCAAGAGCCATCATATTAGATTTTGCATTGAAACTCGGGCGCTCAACCAGGTAACCTGACCATCAAGAACAAGTAAACTGTTCACTTTGATTGCTAACTTGATTGACTGAGCGCTTCATACTTTTCAAAGTTGGATCTATGGTCGGGCCACTACCTGGTGTGTCTCACAAAAGGAGACAAGTAAAAGAGGACCTGTATGACAAGTGACAGCGCTTTCAAAGAGCCCTAAGGTCATGCCACTCACCATCATAAATAATTTATACTACTCGTACTTAATTAAATGACTGGTGGTATACTTTGATCATGAGCTATAGTGAGTCGTTAAATATCCATGTTAGCCACTTCCAGACTTAAGGTATTAAGGTCTCAAATAGCCTCTATTTAAAGATATAAGTAGACTTCGGTGGACTGACAGAGATCCTATTACTGGGGGGCCATTGGATAGGTGATGGCTTGATTAGGTGGATGGGGAGAAAGTGAGGGCTATCAAGGAGTAGGACCCTTACAAAAAAGAAAGTGGCGGAGTTTAGGTCCTTCTTAGGACTTCTCCACTACTATAGGATTGGTGATTCATCTGATGAATACTGAAGGTGGCGGCTCCATTGGCGAATCTCCTGCGAGAAGGAACTAATGTGGAAATGGATGGATCGGTGTCAAGAAGCATTTTAAGATGCAAATGAGTCAGTAATGGAGGAGCATGTGTTGGTTCCAGACCACACCCAAACATGATCGGTTCATATAGGATGTCTCAGACGTTGCCATTGGGGGAGTCCTCATGCGACGATGAGAATCCATAGCCTAGAGAGTTGTTAGCTTAATGACACTGAGTGGCCGTCAGACGGTCCAGGAGAAGGAGATGATAGAAATTGTGCATTGCCTTCGCACATGGAGTCAAACTGTCATTGGGTTCATGATTCATGGCCATTCCCATCCGTTAGCCAGGGATCACACCAAAGAGATGTATCTCTGCCATTTTCAATAAGTTTCCTGATATGTAACAGGCTCTCATGCTTCATGTTTTTGATCAGCTTCAAGTGTAAGTGTCCACTAAATGAGAATCTACATCCCACATATGCTGATTCTTAGGTAAATACCCCTCATCTAGTCTACCCAAAGGAGTTCGATGTACACATTCTCCAAAAGAGCTTGAGACCAGCTGTAGAACAATGGTCCTTAATTCTTCTGATACCAAAACGACCCTCACTTCTTGGTCTACAAATTTCATTCCAAGTCCAGCTATGCATTCTGCCCTTCCAAAGAAAATTTGCACAAATCCTTTCTACGTCTCTGATTATTGATACATGGAAAGAATATGTCATCAGGAAAAAGAAGGTGCGAGATGTGTAACCCTGGTCCTCTTTTAATACATTTTACTACCAACTGTAGTAGCTAATTCCATATGAATCGACTAAAACTCCATTACCAAAACAAAATTATATGATGAGAGGGGATACCCCTTTTCTAATGTCTCTATTGCTAGTGAAGAAACCTGAGGGAGAACCATCTATCATGATAGAGAAAGAAGGGCTAGACAAACATTCTCTCTCCATACTATCCATGTAGGAGGGAAGTCCATACATGGCAAGATCTAATAAACCAATTCCCTATTAATGCTGTCAAAAGCCTTGTGTAAGTCTACTTTGATGCACACCCTTTGACCATGTCCTTGATTAAAATCTCTCACCAATTCATGAGCTAGTAAATAACACTCACTAATATGTACCTTCAAGAAAAGCATGCTGATTTCCACATACTAGCTCACCATAACTTTTTTGAGTCTGTTACTCAGAATCTTAGCAATTAGCTCAGAGATCACATTACATCATGAGATAGGTCTATAATCTGACAAGCTACTGGCACCAACTGTTTTGGGTACCAAAGTGAGAAAAGTGTGATTAAGTTTCTTAAGCAGCTTACCCCTTTTGAAGAAAGAATAGATTGCAGCTGTAACATCTCCTTTGACAAGATTCCAATTCTACTGAAAGAAGTTTCCATTGAATCTATTTGGGTATGGGGCCTTATCAGGGCTCATTCCAAGCAATCCAGCTTTATTCTCTTCATATTCTACTTTTCTTATCAACCAATCACTGGCTTCAGCTGTTAACACCCTCTTAGCAACTAGATCAGGGAAGATATACCAGTAATCTTGCTGATTAAAGAGTTCTTCATAGAACCGAGGAGCATGTGTTGTTAAGGAAGACATATCAGAGATGAGTGCCATTTGCATCAATTAATTGATTGATACAATTTTTAGGGTTCCTTACTTTAGTGGCAGAGTGAAAAACCTTGTTATTCCTGTCACCAAGTAGCAGCCAGGTTTCCCTACTCTTTTGCCTTAATTGATTCTCCTCCCATTCCAACCATAGCTGAAGATCAAGCTTGTGTTTTACCTCCTCTTGCTGTGAGTTGGTATCAAATGGAGTCTTTGTTCATTCATCTTGGGTGTGTGTCAGAATATCAGAAATTTGCCTACTCTGTCTTCTTAGATTGGAGAAATCCTTGGAGCTCCATTTTCTCAATGCTTTTTTTCAGTTCCTTGAGTTTAGAAGCTAATTGGTACATAGAATTAACCTGAAAATTTAGATTCCACACTTTTGAGACAGCTTCACGAAAACCTGCACAATTGAGGCAATAATTGAAAATTTTAAAGGGTGCTGGACAGAATTGGATTGAGATAGCATGTGCAGCACCGGGGGTCTATGATCACTGCTAGAGGTTCCTTTGTATGCCATAAATGCTTCAGGTAGTAAGTTGAGCCACTTATCATTGCAGATTGCTCTGTCTAGCCTGCCATATATTCTAGCTTGACCTTGAATGTCATTATTCCATGACCAGGTAGAGCCCACACTCTTTAGATATGAGAAACCACAATATGTCAAGCAATCATTGAGATCTTTTCAATTTGTTAATAGAATGACAATCTTCTCATCAATTATATCTGCATACATTGAAGTAACCCACTAGTATCCAATGCAGGTTACTGAATTTAATGTGCATTTTTTGCAATTCAGCCCATAAAGTCTTCGTATCAGCTGTTGTGTTCTCTTCATAAATTATTGAGAAAATAATGTTGAGACCTCCAGTATTAGTCATATTTACAGTAATTTACTTCAGACTCACCTCTTCAACAATAGCGTTCCAGCATGTGAATCCAATCTACCCATCTTCTTCCTCTTGTAATTCTTAAAGCTTTCCTCTCAATTTTCTCTTAATGAGCCCCATAATACTTGGACCAAACTTTTCAATATTATCTCTAATATCTGATCTCCTACTGCTTGTATTAAATCCTCTTGCATTCCATACAAGTGCTGACATTTATTCAATAACTGACGAGCCTTTGCTTGATCTAGTAGTCAATCAAAGGCCAATAGAAGACTCCTTGTCCTTTGTTTGCTTAGCTTTCTTCAGTTTAACCTGTTTGCTTTTCTCTTTTTCTTCTCCAAATTTGGATTCTCAATTGAAATCTGAAAATTAAGAGTGCCATCAGCTTTTCCCTGCTTACCGTTCTCTTTTGAGTCTGCAAATTTATCCTGCCTAACTTGGTCTAAAGTTTGAGATTCTCCAAAAGAACGTTGCTGCTGCTGCTGCTGCAATTGATTGTCTGTATCCTGTCCAGAAGTTCTTTTAGAAGCCAAATATAAACCTGTCATATTACATTTAGAAATTCCTTTAGGAGCCAAATTTGAACCTGCCAAATTTGAAGAATCACTATCTGCTGCGTCCAGGATATCTTGATTGCAAGTGCTATCGGTGTTCATCTCTTTCCCAGGTTGAGCCTTGTCGATATATCCCTCCTCTATCCCTCTGCTAGCTGGTACTCACTGATCGTTAATTCCATCCTTAGAATGCTGGAACTCAGTAAACCTGGCAGGAATTAATTCTGGCAGGAATTAATTCTATCATATCCTCTTCTGGCACTGCTGCTGCTGCTGCTGGTGGTGCTACAGCTGGTGGTGCTGGTGCAGTTGCAGCTACTTTTGTTGTTACTGCTGCAGCTGTTGCTGGAGTTACTACTGTTTGCTGTTAGTGCTGCTGCTGCAGCCAAGTGCTTTCCCCTTGATACTACTGATGCTTCAACTAACATAGGCCCATCACCTGCTATCATTGCTGCTGTATTGGATATAGGCTCATCTTTGTGTGCTGCGTCTGCTGATGGTGCTACTGCTGGTGGTGTTGGTGCTGCTGCTTCTGTTGTTACTGCTGTTGCTGCTGCTGCTGGAGTTATTACTACTGCTGTTGGTGCTACTGCTGCAGCCAAGTGCTTTCCTCTTGATACTACTGATGCTTCAACTAACATAGGCCCATCACCTGCTACCATTGCTGCTGTATTGGATATTGGCTCATCTTCGTGTGCTGCATTTGCTATGGTGCTACTGCTGGTGGTGCTGGTGCTCCTGCTGCTGCTTCTGTTGTTACTGCTGCTTCTGCTGCTGGAGTTATTACTGTTGCTGTTGGTGTTGCTGCTGCAGCCAAGTGCTTTCCCCTTGATACTCCTGATGCTTCAACTAAAATAGGCCCATCACCTGCTACCATTGCTGCTGTATTGGATATTGGCTCATCTTTGTGTGCTGCATCTTTTCTTAACTCTGAACCTATCAGGTCATCCACTGGTGTATCAGTGTGCATGTTTCCAGTGTGCATGTTTGCTAGGGTGGTCTCATTAGTCAAAAACTCCTCTTTGATCTGGGTCTCCTTTCTGCCTGTATTCTCAGCTCGGGATGATGAATCATGAAACACCAGGCGGTGCATGAATATCCGATTCTACTTCTACATAATTTGCACTCCTATGAGTATTATCCTCTTCAGTGTCAGCTTCATCAGTACAACACTTTATCTTTGGAAGCCAAACCTCAACTATAGGGCAATGTTTCTCCACATGCCCAAAGCATCTGCAATTCCTACAAGAAGGTGGAATCCTTTCATATTCCACTTCAACTCCAATCAATCCCTTCATCAGCTTGAAGTGTAACATAGATTTTGGTAAAGTTTTGTCCGCTGAGATTTCTATGAAACATCTAGTACATGAATTTTTTGAAAGTTCACCTAGGGAGGGTGAATAGGTGAAGTGCTAATCAAATGCACAACCCTAGGCTCGTGCACATCCGGTCGACCGGGAAGTCGACCCAAAAGCTATAATTTTTATTTTTAAATATACTTTTTAAACCGAGGTAAATCCCAATAATTTCAATAAATTCTACAAAAATAAGTTCTTGTAAATACATTAAAGTATAAATATGTGATATAAAAATCAACACATATTATAAACAAGTGAACCATTTTGAAAATATAAAAATCATTTTTTCAAAACTGAACTTTAAATTGAAAATCTAGTTTTTTTCAAAAACTTGTATAAATATACAAAACAAGTTATTGGAACTCAATTAAAGTCCAATGTGTGAATAGAATCCTATACACATAGAAAATGATAAAACTTGTTTTGACAATATATTTTATAAAAATAACTTTTCGTAAAATGAAACTTTAAACTCTTGAGTTTAACTCATAAAAATAAGTTTCTTAAACACAATAGAAGAACCAATATATATGGATGAAATCCAATACACATGTAAAATAATATGAACTTGTTTTTGATGAAACCTATTTATGAAACTAAAAACGTATTCTAGTTAAATCGAAACGGGTTAAACCAAAAACCAACATCAAACTTGTGTGTATATTTAGCCATCAAGTCTAATTTAAACTTTACATAAGATCTAAACATTCTTACAACTAGAGTCTTCTTCTTGATATGATCGCCTCTCCATCTTGACTCGATCACAAACTTGATCCATGCAAAGCACTCCTCATTGAGTACTTGATATGATCTTTAATCTTGAGCTCTTGAATCAAATATGTTCGCTTCAAAAACTTGACTTTGAATCTTTTGTTAAAACTAAACACCAGTTAAGATCTTGATCAATATCTGAAAGTTAAACAATTAAGATCTTGATCAATATCTGAAAATCAAAACTCTTAAATGAACAACAAACTTGTGTGTACTTGAGCCATTAAGTCTAATTTAAGCTTTACATAAGATCTAAACATTCTTAGAGCTAGAGTCTTCTTCTTGATATGATCGTTTTCTCCATCTTGACTCGATCACAAACTTGATTCATGTAGAGCTAGACTCTTCATTAAGTACTTGATATGATCTTTAAGCTTGAGCTCTTGAATCAAAATGCGTTCAGTTAAAAACTTGACTTTAAATCTTTTGTTGAAGTTAAACACTAACTAAGATCTTGATCAATATCTGAAAGTTAAACAAACACAATATCATTAATATTATAACTACATGAGTTATCAAAACTAGAATGATAGGTCTTTGGGCCAAGAATCTCCCCTTTTTGACGATGACAAAACTCATGGAGTTATATATGCATGAATTCTTCCCCTTAACTCATGCATAAACACAAGAACAATAAGATATTCAATAAAAGCTTTACATACCAACCAAATTGTGAATATAAAACACATATATGCAAACACATATAATCATATGCATATATAAACTTTAAATTTCTCTCTCCCTTTTTGTCAATTTATCAATAAAGGGGTAAAAATAAGGTAAATACATATGTGATATAAATCTATGAAGAGGAAAGATGTTAACTCCTCTTGTAATTGTACACATGCATTGCATATTTAATGTCACATGTGTCACATTCTCACATTTATTTTGTAATAAAACTCTGCTATTTAATTCATTTTAATGTCTAATAGTATGCATGATAATTTATAGAGAAAGAGGAGAAATGGATAAGTTTAACTAATTAATCTGGAATTTTAAAAGCTCAAGCAAATCAATGAAGATCTACTCAAATTCAGAGGTTTAAAAGTAATTCTATCCAAGACTGAAGCAAATCAGAAAAGATAATACCAGATAAAATCAGTTAAAACTAGATAAATATCCATTTGGTTAACTTGAAGATCAATAAAAATAATTCCAAATCCATAGGCAAATCTTATCAGAAAATATGGGATAATAGAGAGAGAATATTATCAAATTATTCCAACTTAATCAGATTTATTATCTCTACTTGAGAAATCAATGAAGATAATTCCAAATCCAGAAGTACAGAGATGAACTTATCAGTATACAAAGGGATAATAAGGATAAGGATATTGGTTGTTGGCCAACAATTTGAGCTTATCTCTTCACCATCCTTTGCCACTCCTTTATCCTATAAATACAGCAATTCTGAAGGCAAAAGGGAGAGCGATTAGGCAGAGAAGGATTCTTAGACCAGTTTTCATTCTAGCCTAGTATAGGTTTTATTTTTTTAATTTAACTTTTATTTCTTTGTAAGTATAGTGAGACTGAGATTCATATAAGTAAGAGACAGATTTATATTGAGAGTGACACCGATATAACCTCCTCCTTTCTTACATCATTTCTGCAAGCAATAAAAAGGTAACTTGTTTTTATTTTTCTTTATTTTTATATTCTTCTTCTCTTTTTTACTTTTTCTCTTTTGGTTTTTGATGAGTATCCAAGCGATCTAGTAACATCGGTATAACCTTGTTGTATGTTTGCCACCGATATTTCATGATGATGATCTCCTTTTCAAGCTTCTATATCATTTCATTCTTATTCGTCTTGATGATGTAATGCGAATAGGGACTGAGCTCGATCTTATGAATTATGTGTTGATCGCCTCCGAAGCAAGGTAAATGTGCCAACGATCTAAGGTAATCATGAACCAGAAGAGGTAGGTAAATTCATTTAGTTTTTATTTCTTTCTTTTAATCCTTTAGTTTAGATCACTAGCATCTCCCAACTCTTTTATTCACTCTTTTAATTTCTTTATATAAAATTATTTTCTATTTTCTCTACCTTCAAATCTACCACTTTCTTCACAAATTAACTTAACTTATTTTCCTTTTTTTCAAGAGCTAAAGAAGAACTTTCATTTTAAGTAACCTAAAATAGAACTTAAAAAAGCTTTCATCGCTAGTCCCTCCTTGTGGATCACGACCCGCATAACCACATTCTATCGCGGGGTAGTATTAAGAACTTGTAGTTCTATTTTGTATTTTTAAAATTTTATATTTTTGTGTGCAGGTTAAACCTCAATCAAATTTTGGCACCGTTGTTGGAAGGGACGATAAGTTTTTATTTATTAATTACTAAAATAATTTAACTTTTCTTCTTTATTTTTTTGTGCAAGGGTTAAATTCAGGAATCGAAGAGCTGTAGTTGACATATTGCTACTCTGTGCCTCTACTCAAGAAGGTAGAGTATCAGAGCCCACAATTGTGCGCGCAAACATCGCAAAAGCCGTGTTTTCGCAGCATTTGTGGTGGACTACTAATTGATATTTTTGCAGGTGCTTTCACATTGCAAAATATAGCTTTTGCACGTGTTAGATTTTCTATTTATTTATTTTTCATACTGTATTTAATTCAACAGTAAAATAATTGTTTGTAAATATTAAAAATAGTTTAGACTTGCATTTAGGCACATGTCTAGTTCATTTATTTTTTATATTACTATTGAAGAGTTCTGGAGCTAAGGTATTGTGCGTAGAATTTACTATAAGGTTCATTCTTGTATAAAATATTACTTGAGTATTTCTTTTTCTATATACTTGTACACTGCACTAAACTGAATTAAGGGCTTGTACTAAAAATAAGATAAGATGGAAAGTCATTACCCTCACTTAGCCTACAAACATCTCTTCACTCACTAACCCAAGCCTAATTAAAACTAAGTAGACATTGGCCCTAGAGATATCTCGGACTCAAAAAGGAGACTGACCTAAGGGAAAATTTTGATTAGAATTTGACTCTTACCAAAAATCATTGTGAAAGGTTGGGATTGATGAGGTGAAACCTCGAAGAACAGTGGTTTGACATAATTAGGCCTGCTGCTTAGGCACAAATATGTCCTACTGATTTTTTTCCTACCTGGCCGATTAAATTGTGGTCAGATTCTGCAATATACCTCCCGTGAGTAGTCTAACCAGTTAGGAGTCGTCTAGGTCTAAGGTCTACCCTAACTTAGGCTAGATATTTTTCTTTTTATGTTTTGCTTATTTTTATTTTTTGTTTTGACATCTTGGTGATATAGATTATAATTACAATTATTCATATACAAATAGTGATCCATATTTTACCCTGACCTCTTTTGACTCAGATATTACCAACCCGCATATTATAACTTTAACAAACCAATTATACTGGATTGGTCTTATCTGAAATAATATATGCCCCAGTCTCAATACTATAAACAAGACTGGAATAATCATCACCACTCTTTACAGAGTCAGTGGATACAACTCCCCCGAGTTATATAGTCAACCACCTTACTAATATCTAGCTTCATACACTCCTCTTCAGGATAACCATTAGAAGAATCAGTTGACTGAAAAAAGAGGATGGAAGCCTTAAAAGAGTTTGAGTGACGAATTCAAATTCTAGAAGACTCATATCCCGTTAAAATTTTTAAATCGAAGATCCTAATCTATTTTTCAAGAAGAACATACCAACTTAGAAAAGAATACATAATTCATGATTCAATTCAAGGTAATCCTTTAAATATGATAGAAGTAAGACTTAGTCGATTGAAAAACATGCGTAGGAATAAGAAAACTCTTCCTACCCAATCTTTGACTATTCCCGATACTTTTAGCCATAATGATGAAAAAAAGAATCATGAAATCTTGAAGACTTTGATCAAGATTCAATTTCATCCCACAAATTTAAACTTGACCAATTTCAAACTTTGGACAATTGGCAAGTTTTCTATTCAATGAGATTGAATTTGAATGTGGAATGTGACCCCGATTCCCAACCTTATGATTCAATTCCCATCTATGAATTTATGTTGACTCAGTATCCTTACCCAATTTGGACCAATTTTTCGAGCCAACATTTATTCTCGTACCCATAGATCTAGAAATTGAATCACTAATTTTAGATAGTCACATTCCATTGATGAAAAAAGAATGTGAATTTTAATTTTTGGATTTGGACTCAACTGTTGAACCAAAACTGACTCTCGAACCCAAAGTTGATTTTTCTGGGTAAGTATTTGTTCTCGAACCTATCATTCTTGAGCCCAAGTCAACCATTCCTCGAAGTTACATTCTTTTGTTGGACATAGGTATAGATCATGAAGACTCCATGATGATTTTTCAAGACTGATCATGTAAAGGGAATAAGTTTCATGATAGGATCTTTCATGATTCTATTCATATTGGGGATTGTAATTATGTAAATAGAAAAGAGGTCAATAAAGGTGGGTTCAGTGAACCATCACATTTTTTTGATTGGGTAGCAACGCTTGGCCCAATCCGATCACCACCGGAACCACCACCTTGAGGTAACATTATTCTTCCTTTTCTTCTTTTTCAAGCATTCCTTCATACATTGAGGATAATGCATGAGATAGATGTGAGGGAGAGTTCTAACATTACATAGGTTTTCTTTTTATTTAAAAATTAATATTTTTCTTTGATTTTAAAACTTTTTGAAAAGAGAAACAAATTTTGACCTATTTTTTTGTAAGAAATTAAGTTAATTTTAAAGAATAGGAGAATCATAATTAGGATTTCTTATACTTAGCTAAAATAAGATTATTTGTTTGATTCTAGGGTTGGAAGAAAATTTAAAAATATAACTTAGTCTTGATTTTTACCTTGATGAAATATCATACTTTATAAACTTACATAATGGTTCAAAAACAAAGATTCTTATGCCTCATAAAATATATATATATCCTTTAATTAAGCTGGGTACTTGTGCCTCATGAAGTATAAGTATTCACGCCTAAAAGTGGTTCATATAATAAACAAAATTCGTAGTTTTGTAGCCTTGTTTGCTCAAGTCCTTAAGTCCTTGGGGTATTTTCTCACCTGGTGCCCTAAGACCATCCAGTTTGGATGTCACTGACTAAAGACTCGTTAATGGGCAGATTAGAAGCCTAATAAGACTAAAGAATAATACCACCAAAATTATAATTTTTTTAAATAAATAAGACATAAGAGTTAGAGTTAAAGAACCCCTAGTCAAAATTTACGGTCACGAAGGTGCATATGACTTAAGGTAAAGTAATAGACTAGATGAGAAATACAGTTTGAATCCTTACCTTGATTGATAACAAGTTTTTAGAAATGTTTTTTCAAAATACTAACACTTTATTTCTTTTTTTTTTTATGATTTCTGAGTGTAATCCACTGAAAACCCTCACGAGACAAAATTCATCCTCTACGGATAATTTAGAGGTTTAACGGCTTGTTGAACATGCTAAGTGCAACCGTGATTCTTACAGAAGTGTGTTAGATTAATTTTTTTTTGTTTTGCTTGAGGGCGAGCAAAAGATAGGTGTGGAGGATGATTATAATACACATGTATTGCATATTTACTGTCACATGTGTCACATTTTCATATTTATTTTGTAATAAAACTCTATTATTTAATTCATTTTAATGTCTAATGGTATGCATGGTGATTTATGGAGAAAGAGGAGAAATGAACAAGTTTAACCAATTAAATTTGGAGTTTTAAAAACTCAAGCAAGTCAATAAAGATCTACTCAAATTCAGAAGTTTTGAAGCAATTCTATCCAAAGACTGGAGCAAATCAGAAAAGATAACACAGATAAAATCAGTTAAAACTGGATTTTTAAGAGTCATTTGGTTAAGTGAAGATCAATAAAGATAATCTCAAATCCAGAAGTCTAGAGGAAATCTTATCAGAAAATATGGGATAAACAGAGAGAGGATATTATCAATCTATTTCAACTAAATCAGATTTATTTGGATTTATTATTCTTACTTGAGAAATCAATGAAGATAATCTCATATCCGGAAGTCCAGAGATGAACTTATCAGTATAGAAAGGATAACAAGAAAAGATATTGGTTTTGGGCCAGCAATTTGAGCTCATCTCTTCACCACCCTTTGCTACTCCTTTTATCCTATAAATATTGTAATTCCTGAAGTAAAAGGGAGAGGATTAGGCAGAGAAGGATCTTAGGCTAGTTTTTATTCTAGGTTAGTGTAGATTTTTATTTTTCTTTTTATGTAACTTTTATTTCTTTGAAAGCATAGTGAGACTGAGATTCGTGTAAGTAAGAGAGAGATTTATGTAGAGATTGACACCGATGTAACCTCCTTCTTTCTTCCATCATTTCTACAAGTAATAAAAAGGTAACTTATTTATGTTTTTCTTTATTTTTATATTTTTATTCTCTTTTCTACTTTTTTCTTTTGGTTTTTGATAAGTATCCAAGCGATCTAGTAGCAACATTATAGCCTTGTTGTGTGTTTGCCACCGATATTTCCTGATGATGATCTCCTCAAGATTTCTGTATCATTCATTCTTTTTTGTCTTGATGATGTAATGCGAATGGGGACTGAGCTCGATCTTATAGATTATGCATTGATCACTTCCGAAGTAAGGTAAACGTGCTAACGATCCAAGCCTCCAAGGTAAGTCATCAACCATAAGAGGTAAGTAATTTTTTTTTAGTTTTTCTTTCTTTCTTTTAATCCTTTATTTTAAATTACTACCATTTCCCAACTCTTTTATTTACTCCTTTAATTTCTTATATAAAATCATTTCCTATTTTCTCCACCTTCTCAATATACCACTTTATTCACAAATTAACATAACTTATTTTTTTCTTTTCAAGAACTAAAAGAAGAACATTAACCATTTTAAGTAACTTAAAAGAGACTTATTAAAAACTTCATCAATAGTCCCTTCTGTGTTCGCCCAAAGCCTATCACTCTAGTTTTGATGATGATTAACTTATGTAGTTATAGTAGTAATGATCTTGTGTTCATTTAATTTCAGATTTTCTATCAAGATCTTAGTAAGTATTTAGCTTCAACGAAAGATTCGAAGTCAAGTTTTGAAGCTAACACAGTTGATTCACGAGCTCACGCTTCAAGATCGCATCAAATACTCAAGAGGAGTCTAGCTATATGATCAAGGTTTGGACCAAGTCAAGATTAAGAGAAGGTTTACATGACTTGAGTCTAGTTTTGTAAGTGTTAAGATTTTTATTTTTAGATAAAATGTAAAGGATAGATTAGTTATGAATTGCTTAAGCTTATATACACACAAAATATTTTAAAAGATTTCATGTTAAATAGTTTTGTTTTGAAAAATACCGTTTTGGTTTTGAGCTTCAAGGAATACATATTTCGTTTTCATGAATAGATTTCATCAAAACAAGTTTACTTAATTTATATGTGTATTGGATTTCATCCATACACATTGATGCTTCATATTGTTTAGAAAAACTTATTTGATGAGTTTTAAATCATGTGTTTAAGTTTTGTATTTATCAAACTTATTTTGAGCTTATTGTCAAAAACATAGATATTTTATCTTATATGTGTATTGGATCATATCCATACACACTATGCTTCAAATGAGTTTAAAATATCTTATTTTTGTATATGTTTGTAATAAGTTTTGGACATAGATATTTCATCTTGAGCAAGTTTTGAAAAAATCGTTTTTCAATTTGAAGTTTGATTTTGAAAAATACAGTTTTTGTTTTAAGGCTAAAATTCTTTACCCTCAAAAATAATTCAATATGTTTGTAATATGTGTTAACTTTTAGTCACACATATTTGTATTTCAAAGTTTGATATGAAATTATTTTTATGGATTTTTATGTGTTTTAGATAAAATTTTAGGGTTTTAAAAAGATCAAGTTTTAATCCTGAAACCCTGACCTGGCTTTCTGCGGTCGATCGAGCGGCCGACCGATGTACACAAAACGTGCTCATAGCCCTAGTTTGAGGGCTCGGTCGACAAGACGGTCGGCCGATCCAGAGAGTTTGCTCTCTGGATTTGGCCCCCGGTCGACCGAGCGGTCGACCGACCAAAGAGCAGTGCTATCTGGTTCTTGTCTCGGTCGAACGACCAGTCAACCCGACAGGTCAAGACCTGGGTGCGGTCGACTGGGCGGTCAACCGGTAACCCCAACTGTCTGAAATATGACCGTTGGCTGGTCGACGGCCCGTCGACCAACAGGAAAATCTGGCCTATAACGGCTAGTTTTCTGATGCCTCTACAAATGACACTTTTGGTCAGATTTTTAGATAAGGTTTTTAGATTAATTTCTAGAGCTCTTCTTTAGAGTTTTTAAGTACATTTTTAGAGCTTCATTTCCATATCCAAAAGAGAGTTTTCAAGAGTAAATCTCTTCTGTTTTCAAAAGAGTTTTATTGAGTTTTTTCACCACTCATTTAATCTAGTTTTCTCACACAAGATTGAGCCATTGCTATATTCATCCTATAGGATCCTTATTGTGAGAGTTATTTTTGGTGATCAAGAGAAAAAGATCATCAAGTGTTCCACCCCCCTTGTATTGGGAATTTGTAGAGGTGCGGCCTCGGCAAGGTGGTGCGCTTGCGTGTATTATTCTTGCGGGAACAAGTGAGGGACTTGCGGGTCTAAGAGTTCTTGAGGAAGCTCGTTGTAGGTGTTGCGACACAGAGTGATCTTGCGGGATCGATTATAGTGAAAATCCTTCATAGTGGTGAAGGCGGGGACATAGAGCAAGTGTGCTCGAACCTCAAAACAAATCTCTCGTGTTTGCGATTGCTTATCTCTCTCTCACTTATGTTTTATATCTTGCATGCTATTATTATTTGTATCTTTTGCATGTTTGATATTCTCTTGTGCTTCACTTATATATATATAAGTATATATATATATATATATATATATATATGTGTGTGTGTGTGTGTGTGTGTGTGTGTGTGTGTGTGTGTGTGTGTGTGTGTGTATATATATGTGTGTATATATATGTGTGTGTGTGTGTGTATACTTGGATTGTTTGCTCACACTTCTATTCAACCAAGAGAGCCATAGTGGCACCTCAACTCAAATCTAGAGAAATCTAAAGGAGATAGTTCAGAGCCTTTCACTGGAATTCAGTTACACTCTTTGCTTATATGTTGTGTGTTAGCTTATTATTTTTAGGTTGTATAATTTCGTATTAGTTGTGCATTAGATTAGCTTGTCACCTATTCACCCCCTCTAGGTAACTTACACCTTGTGGATCTCAACTCGCATAGCCACTTGCTATCACGGTAGTATTGAGAACTTGCACTTCTATTTTGTATTTTTGAAATTTTTATTTTGGTATGTAGGTTCAATCACCCAGCATACATGCATTACATAGTGAAGGATGACTACTATAATCCATATAAGTATAATATACAATGTATAGATGGAGATGTTAACCCCGCTACATATGTGCATTATATAGAGAAGAGAGATCAATCTCTTCTTTATATAATATAATCATCATAAATTTATATATAGATGAGACGTTAAGTTAACTCCCCTTGCATATTGACAATACATATAAAAAACAAATTTTGAGAACAATTGAAAATTTGATTTTCTAAGATACCAATTGTAAAACAAAACATGGAAGCATATATTAATTGAAGTATAAAAACAAATATCAATTGTAAAATTTCATATCAATTGAAAATATGAACATTTGCTAAAATAAAATATTTTTTCAAAAGTAGGGATAAGATACCAATTAAAATTAAATCAAGAAATTTCTCCCTCTTTTTGAAACAATCACAAAACCAATGCATAAGCTTTAGAAACGATGATACCAATTGAAATTGATATAAGCTTAGCATTAAATAAATTGTACTATAAAAACATGTATGAGTATTGTTAAATGTGCACAATCAATTATATATATTTATGTATACCAATTGAGATATCATTCACACTTTAGAGCACACATATATAGATACACAAAATGAGTATAAAAAAATGAGAATCATGTGTAATCACCAACCTACATGCAATGTTAAGGAATTATCATTTAAAATTATATAAGGTATAATCACCCAACCAACCTCCCATAAAGGTATTTTTCAAAAATAATGATTAAAAATAGTTGAGTATAATTGAAAATACTGCCAAGTTATGAATAAGAGAACTAATTTAAATAGTTTTGAAAAGTAGTTCAAGATTCTTCAAATATAAATAATATCATATATCTCATGAAATGTGCTAATTACACAAGAATTGTCACGCAAAATCTATATAGCACATACAAGCTTATGAATACAAATCATGAGTAACAAAACATGAGCGCACAAGAATCATGTAATAATCATATTCATGAAGATAAAAGCTATAATGTTCAAAAGAGAGTACATGTATAAATGTAAGAATCATCAAAATCAGAATATATACATATAGCCAAACAATAAATTAGTATACAAAAAATATGAATCATGTTGGCAGAAAACATGAATGTATCTTAAAAGCTATAAAAGTATATCACAAGTTCCAACAAAATTTGCATTTAAACATATAATCAAAACATGTAAATCATGATATGCTTAAAAATATAAAATAGAGGACAGAATAGTTACTAAAACCAATTTAACTAATCTCTATTTCTCCAAAACAAGATGGTCCTCCCACCTAACTCTTTGATAGTGATACATCTATTGATTTGTGTCCATCAAGCCCAAATGCATCCACCATCAAGACACCAATCCTCTCATATCTTGTGAGAGCACACACACCTACATCAAACACAATGAGTATGGATTTTGATACTCAAACTTTTTGAGTCTTTGATTGTTAGTATTTCGAACTCAAACATTTACATTTGAAATTTTTTAACTATCAAAACAAAACTTAGTTAGATGATCTTTGCGGCCACATTGTGAACAATGATACACATTAGCATACTTGTGAGTGATATGCGTGCACGCCGTGGGGTATGCACATGAATATGTGAAACTTATTTCTTTTAAATAAGGATTCCAATCTTTTATGGTCAAAAACGCATTGGCTAATGAATGAGCCTAAACAATTAATTTTGCTCTTAAAAAAATAAATCTCATTTTTGTCAATGTTTAAAGAAGTAACATTAGTATGAGAAATAAAAATATTTTCCTTAGAAATCAACTCAATTTTTTTCAAAGAATTATTTTCTTTAAAATCATCTCCTTTTCTTTTAAAAAAATGTCAAGTTTTAAAAATAAAACACCATTTTTTTCATTAAATCATATTTTTCAAGTAATTCTTCACAACACAAAGCAAGATCATCATATGATAATTGTTCATACTCTTCAAGATTGGATTCTGAATTTACCTTAAGGGGATTATCTACTTAGACCATGAAACACATATTTGCGAAATCAACTTCGGAATCACTATCCGAATCCCAAGAGGTGGCTTTCAATACTTTCTTCTTGCCTTTCCTTCTTGGATCACTTTTTCTTCCATTCTTGAGATACATATTGATGTTCTTCACTAGGAGAGTTAGTTCTTCTTCATCTTCGGAGGTGGTTGGGATTGCAACACTTTTCTTTTGTAATCTCTTGGGGAGGCTTTGAGTGCAATATCATTCTCCTTTTGTGGCCACGATCTTTCCTTATCTTCATCTCCATCTTATGGGTCTTCAAGTTTTCTATGAAAACGGTGAAGTTCATCTCTTCTCTATCGTTGAGCTCTTTCAAGGTGGTAGCTTTGACTCCCAGGCTTGAGAAAGTGCTCTTATTATTTTTTACACTTTTTTATCATTGTCGATAGGCTTACCTAAAGAAATAAGTTCATTAGTAATTGTAGTGAAATGGGTAAGCATATCATAATTGGATTCATCATCAAACATATGAAAGCTATCATATTGAGAATTTAGAAAATCAATCTTAGCTTTCTTGACTGTGTTGTGCCTTCATGTGTAGTGATCAAAACTTACTAAATATCATATGCACATATATAATTTATAACTCTTGAAATATCATCATCATTCAAAGATTGTAACAATACATGATGGGCTTTAGAATTAGCATTATATTTCTTAACGGTAATTTCGGACAATGAGTTCTTATCACCCTCGGGACAAATAAATAGTTTTGAAATAGCTTTGGCTACTCTACTACCAATGAATTCAAGAAATGAATATTTAACCTTGCATATGGGAAAGTTGAGTCCATCAAACTTGGGTGGACAATAAATACTAGATTTATCACTATATACCATGAGTGTGCAAAAACAAATATGATGATTAGAAAATTCAAGATCACTCCTCGGCAGTTAAACCGAATATCAGGAGCACTAACTCTTATACCAATTGAAAGTTTACCTAGAGGGGGTGAAAAGGTGAAGTGCTAATAAAATACAAAATTCAAAACTTTTACACTAACAGAGATGATTTTCAAAGAGTGAAGCCTGAATTTTCAGTGAAGGGCTCTAAAACTTCTCCTCAAGATTCCTCTTGATTAAGAGTTGAGGTGCTTAATTACTCTCTTGGATTGAAACAAGTGTAAATATCAAGCATATATGTATAAGTAATAAGAGCAGTGCAAGATATAATAAGAGTAGAGTTGTGAGAGAGCCAAACACAGACACAAGGATATGTTTCGAGGTTCGAGAACCAAGCTTTATGTACTCACTATCATCTAAAAGGATTTTCACTATCTCCATTTATGAACTCCATAAAGGAAACAAACCTCTATAAAGAGGTGGGCACAATGCAAATAAACATGTACACAAGGGTGGGCATAAAGCCAGGCACACTGCCAAATACATCTCTACACAATAGGGCAGCACAAGGCAATTTGAGGAATACAACACTTGATGTGTTGGCCCAAAAGGTTACACTCTCCATTTGTTTAAGTTTTGATGATAACAAAATACATAGAAGCTATATGGTACTAATAAGTTGTTTAGAATGTGTTTCAGGTTAATACTATTCATGATGGTCCTTTCTTAGCTATTGCAAGGTTTGCAAGGTTTATGATACTTAAGGCAAGACAAAAGGCAAATGATGAAAGAGGACGTTTTCATAGAAGAGAAGGCTCTAGCTTGATGTAACGCGGCTAAGGGACTTCATTTCTTAGTTTTTATATTTTTAGTTTGTTAAAGAATAGTGAATAGGTTTGAAGCTCAAAATTCCCCACACACAAGATTTTGTGCACATGATTTTTCTAAAAGAAATTTCTCATATATATATATATACAAATTATTTTTAAACATATTTTATTACTTACAAACTCTATTTTATATGTATGCTATGTCTTTATCAAAAGTACTTTAAAAAAATATCAAGATCTTCAAAACATTTTTCAAAAGAATAGTTTTTGGCCTATTGCGATCGACTGGACGGTCGACCGGCTCTGTTTCAGGTCAGAACGGTGGACCGACCGGTCGACCGGGAATCTGACCGTTTGGGTGCGTGCATGTGTGCACGTTTTCCGGTCGACTGGGCGGTCGACCGGACCCCATTTCGGTCGATCGACCTTCGGCCGACTGAAAGTCCTCTACTCTCTGTTTGTTTCGGTCGACCGGGCGGTCGACCGTGGGCCGGCAACGGCTAAATTTTTGAAAACCCGGTCGACCGGCCGATCGACCGTGGCTGGATTTCAGCCTTAACGGCTAGTTGATTTAACACGTTTTTAAACGTGTGTTTTCATTCTAAACGAATTTAGGGGATGGTTTTGGTCAGAAATTTCCTAATTACTTATTATAATTGTTTACTCTTTTATCCCTACCCTTGTCCTATAAATAGGGATGTTTAGGGTTGAGGTAATTACAACAATCATTTGCAAAAGAATTCAAGTTTAAAGGCTTTCAAAAGAAATTTTTGTTCTCTGTTTTGTGCTCAAAATTCTCTTTCTTTACTGAAGTTTTTGGTTCAAAACTCTCTTCATATTTATTCTCTTTTTAACTTACAATACTTGAGCTTCAATCCTACACATTATTCTATAGGGTTTTTGTAAGGGAAAAAGGTTTTTCAAAAGAGAGTTTGTGGTCTTTTGATCACCAAGAGATTCTTGTATTGTGGCTCCACTACCTCTGGACTAGAGGAGTGTGATTGAGGAGTTGGGTACTCCGGTGTGGTTGTAACTCTTTGTGAAAGTTATAGTGGTTAGAAATCCTTCTGGGTGAAGGCGGGGACGTAGAGCTGGGTGCTCGAACCTCGGAAAAATTCTCTGTGTTTGCGATTGGTTTACTTGCTTTATTACCTTGCTTTATATTCATTGTTATATTCACTTGCTTCATATTCATTGCTATATTGTCGATCAATACTCACACAACAAGATTGCATTGCGCACCTCAAACTCTTATCTAGAGGAATCACGAGGAAGGAGTTCAGAGCCCTTCACAGGGTATTCGGCTTCTAGTCTTATTTCGGGTGATCGTTGCATCATAACTTTTTAAATTTGTGCATTGATTAGCATTATCACCTATTCACCCCCTAGGTGATTTCAATTGGTATCAGAGTTAGGACTCTAGTTTTTGGCTTCACATCCTTAGAGAGATCCTAAAATTTGCTAATCACTATTGCATAATTTTCATTCATACACTAGTAAAGATGGCCGGTAACATTAAGACCCCTCTCAAATTTGATGGACTCAACTTTCCCATATGGAAAGTTAGGATGACTATTTTTCTACAATCTCTAGGTAGTCTAGTTGTTAAGTCCTTGACCAAGCCCTATAGTAGACCCGAAAGTTAAGAGGACACTTGGTCCGAACTCACCTTCAAGGAATATGAGGCTAACTCTAAGGCTCAAAATGCCCTACTCTTAGCTTTGAATGAGGATGATCTAACACGGGTTATCCATTGCAAATCCGCCTTTGAGATTTGGCAACACTTATTGGTCACTCATGAGGGGACATCACAAGTTAAGAGAGCTAAAATAGATCTCTTGCGTTCCCAATATGAAAGTTTTAAAATACTAGAAGATGAATCCATTGATGATATGATTACAAAGTTTACTAAGATTACTAATGCTCTTTCTTCTCTAGGTGATGATATAAGCAACGACCAAAAGGTGCGTAAAGTGATTCGTGCTCTTCCTCGTCATGAGAAATCAAAGCTACCACCTTGAAGGAGTTGAATGACAAAGATGAGATGGAGCACATAGGTCTCATCGGCAATCTAAAGACTCATGAGATGGGGAAGAAAGCTAGAGAAGAAGCGGTACCTCAAAAGAAAAAGTCCATAGCTTTCAAGTCTTCCTCTACCAACTACGACGATGAAGAAGATGAAGAAGAGGATGAAGAGCTATCTCTCCTTGTGAGAAATGTTAAGAGAATGTACCGTAAGAACAAGCTCAACTATAGAAAGAGATGGGAAGGGAAGGAGGAGAAAAGAATCATATGCTACAATTGCAGGAAACCCGGACACATCATGGCCGATTGTCCCGATTTCAAGAAAAAGATGACCTCCTCCTTGAAGCAAAAGAGGCCGGTTGAAAAGAAGGTATACAAAGCAACTTGGGATTCGGAAAGTGAATCCGAAGATGAAGTCGACACGGCAAATATGTGTTTCATGGCAAACACACCCAAGGTACACACCAAGGCTCAAAGACGTAAGGAGCGGTGGTACCTTGATAGTGCTTGTTCAAGGCATATGACATGGGATATCAACAACTTCACAACCTTATCAAGGTACGTTGAAGGTGGCACCGTCACCTTCGGAGATGACTCCAAGGGCATCATCATCGGTATAGGTAATATTAAGATTGGTGCATCTCCTTTAATAGAAAATGTTGTTCTTGTTGATGGACTTAAACATAACTTGCTTAGTATAAGTCAACTTTGTGATCGTGGTCTTAAAGTTGTGTTTGATGATTCTTCTTGCAAAATTTTTGATTGTAAAACCAATGATTGTATTCTCACCGGATTTCGTGAAAATAATGTCTATATTATTGATATGCTTAATTTTGATTGTTCTACTAAATGCTTGAATGCTTTTGATGAGATTTCATGGCTTTGGCATAGAAGATTAGGACATGCATCTTTTGATCATCTTGCTAGAATTAATTCTAAGGAATTGGTGAAGGGTATTCCTTACTTGAAGTTTGAAAAAGACCGCATTTGTGGTGCGTGCCAACTTGGGAAACAAACCAAGTCTTCTTTCAAACCAATCAAGGATATCATGTCAACTAGGCCATTAGAATTGATTCACATGGATCTTTCTGGACCAACTAAAACTAAAAGCTTAAATGGAAGTAGATATGTTTTTGTTTTAGTTGATAATTTTTCTCGATTCACTTGGGTTTTCTTTTTGAAACACAAAGATCAAACTTTTTCGCATTTTAAGATTTTTCGAAAAAGGATTGAAAAAGAAAAGGGTTTTTCGATTTTAAAGATAAGAAGTGATAGAGGTGGTGAGTTTGTTAACCAACTCTTCATGACTTATTGTGATGAAAAGGGAATTAAGCATGAAATGTCATGTCCTAGAACTCCACAACAAAATGGAGTAGTTGAAAGGAAGAATAGAACACCTCAAGAAATAGCTAGGACTATGATAAACGAATATGGTCTCCCTCAATACCTATGGGCCGAGGCCGTAAACACCGCATGCTACATATCAAACTGTATTTATTTGTGTAAAAAATACTTTCAAAACATCTTTTGAAATTTATAATTTAAGAAACCAAATGTTTCATATTTTAAAGTTTTTGGATGCAAGTGTTTTGTTTGGAATACTAAAGACAATTTGGGTAAATTTGATGCTAAGGCTTATAAAGCAATATTTGTTGGATATTCTACTACTAGCAAAGCTTATAGAGTATTCAATAAATCTTCTCATACTATTGAAGAATCTATGCATGTTAAATTTGAAGAATCTAATACTATTGTTGAGAATGTTGTAGAGATTGATTCAAAGGTGAGGACATGGAGAAAATATCCTTGAAGGACTCACCCATTCAAGAAGAAAAGCAAGAATCCATTGGTGAAGTTCAAAAGGATGAAGTGGAAAACTCTCAACCACTTCCTAAAGATTGGAGATACGCTACAAATCATCCCAAAGATCTCATCATAGGTGATGTATCAAAAGGGATAACCACTCGCTCCAAACTCCATGAATTGTGTGGTAACTTTGCATTCATATCTCATTTTGAACCCAAAAACATCCTCGAAGCCGAGGGTGACTCATATTGGTTGCTAGCTATGCAAGAAGAGCTCAATCAATTTGAGCGCAACCAAGTTTGGCACCTTATTCCTAGACCCCACGATAGACCAATAATTGGTACTAAGTAGATTTTTAGGAACAAGTTGGATGAGTCAGGAAATGTTATTAGGAATAAGGCTAGGTTAGTGGCCCAAGGTTACACTCAAGTTGAAGGAATCGACTTTGAGGAGACCTTTGCACCTGTAGCACGGCTTGAAGCCATACGGATCACAATAGCTTATTCATCCTTTAAAAATTTTAAACTTTTTCAAATGGATGTAAAAAGTACATTTTTAAATAGTTTTATTGATGAGGAAGTTTGTGTTGAACAACCTCCCGGTTTTGTAGATCATGTTCATCCAAATTTTGTTTTCAAACTTGATAAAGCATTATATGGTTTAAAACAAGCTCCAAGAGCTTGGTACGAAAGGCTTTCTAGTTTTCTTCTTTCAAATGATTTTGTCAAAGGCAAAGTAGACACCGCATTATTTACTAAGCATGTGAATAGTGACATTCTAATAGTTCAAATATATGTTGACGATATAATTTTTGGTTCTACTAATGAGTTACTTTGCAAGGAGTTTGAACAATGCATGCAACGTGAATTTGAGATGTCATTAATGGGTGAATTGAATTATTTTCTTGGACTCCAAGTCAAGCAAATGCGCGATGGGATATTCATATGTCAAGCCAAGTACTCCAAGGAACTCATCAAGAAATTTGGGCTTGAAGACTCAAAAATTTGCAACACTCCCATGGCCACAACCACCAAGCTTGATAAGGATGAACAAGGTAAGTGTGTTGATATTAAGTTGTATAGAAGCATGATTGGTAGTTTGTTGTATTTAACGGCTAGTATGCCGGATATCATGTTTAGTGTGTGTCTTTGTGCTAGATTCCAATCGTGTCCCAAAGAATCTCATTTAATTGCGGTAAAACGCATTATTCGTTATATTAAGGGCACTATTGGAATGGGTGTTTGGTATCCGAAAACCAGAGATTTCTCAATGATGAGTTTTTCGGATGCCGACTATGCGGGTTGTAGAGTGGATAGGAAGAGTACTAGTGGAACATGTCAATTTCTTGGTAATTGTTTTGTTTCATGGTCTTCTAAGAAATAAAATTTGGTAGCCCTCTCAACCGCCGAGGCGGAGTATGTTGCGACGGGGGCTTGTTGTGCACAAGTCCTTTGGATGAAACATACTCTCCTTGATTATGATTTGCATTATGACCATATAAAATGTTTTGTGATAATACTAGTACTATACATATGACTAAGAATGCAAATCAACATAGTAAGACCAAGCACATTGAGATTAGATATCACTTTCTTAGAGATCATTTTGAGAAAGGTGATATTGAGATTGATTATGTTTCTTCGAATTTACAACTTGCCGATATTTTCACTAAACCACTTGATTATAATAGATTTTCTTTTATATGTGGTGAACTTAATGTTTGTGTTATTGAATAAGAAAGTTTTCTTGCTAATTTGTCCCTTCTTGATGTATGACAAAAAGGGGGAGAAGATTTGGTGTTTTATTGATGGTTTTTGATTTTCGTTTTTTTTCATAATGAATTGTTTTATACTTGTTTAAATAGAGCATTATTTGAGGGGGAGTTTTACCTCTCTTTTATATCTTGTGATATAGCCTATATATTTTGTCATCATAAAAAAGGGGGAGATTGTTGGCCCAAAAGGTTACACTCTCCATTTGTTTAAGTTTTGATGATAACAAAACACATAGAAGCTATATGGTACTAATAAGTTGTTTAGAATGTGTTTCAGGTTAGTACTATTCATGATGGTCCTTTCTTAGCTATTGCAAGGTTTGCAAGGTTTATGATACTTAAGGCAAGACAAAAGGCAAATGGTGAAAGAGGACGTTTTCATAGAAGAGAAGGCTCTAGCTTGATGTAACGCGGCTAAGGGACTTCATTTCCTAGTTTTTATATTTTTCATTTGTTAAAGAATAGTGAATAGGTTTGAAGCTCAAAATTCCCCACACACAAGATTTTGTGCACATAATTTTTCTAAAAGAAATTTCTCATATATATATATATATATACAAATTATTTTTAAACATATTTTATTACTTACAAACTCTATTTTATATGTACACCATGTCTTGATCAAAAGTACTTTAAAAAAATTATCAAGATCTTCAAAACATTTTTCAAAAGAATAGTTTTTGGCCTGTTGCGGTCGACCGGACGGTCGACCGGCTCTGTTTCATGTCAGAACGGTCGACCGACCGGTCGATCGGGAATCTGACCGTTTGGGTGCGTGCATGTGTGCACGTTTCCCGGTCGACCGGGCGGCCGACCAGACCCCATTTCGGTCGACCGACCTTCGGCCGACTGAAAGTCCTCTACTCTCTGTTTGTTTCGGTCGACCGGGTGGTCGACCGTGGGCCGGCAACGACTAATTTTTTTGAAAACCCGGTCGACCGGCCGGTCGGACCGTGGCTGGATTTCAGCCTTAACGGCTAGTTGATTTAACACGTTTTTAAACGTGTGTTTTCTCTCTAAACGAATTTAGGGGATGGTTTTTGGTCAGAAATTTCCTAATTACTTATTATAATTGTTTACTCTTTTATCCCTACCCTTGTCCTATAAATAGGGATGTTTAGGGTTGAGGTAATTACAACAATCATTTGTAAAAGAATTCAAGTTTAAAGGCTTTCAAAAGAAATTTTTGTTCTCTGTTTTGTGCTCAAAATTCTCTTTCTTTACTGAAGTTTTTTGGTTCAAAACTCTCTTCATATTTATTCTCTTTTTCACTTACAATACTTGAGCTTCAATCCTACACATTATTCTATATGGTTTTTGTAAGGGAAAAATGTTTTTCAAAAGAGAGTTTGTGGTCTTTTGATCACCAAGAGATTCTTGTATTTGTGGCTCCACTACCTCTGGACTAGAGGAGTGTGATTGAGGAGTTGGGTACTCCGGTGTGGTTGTAACTCTTTGTGAAAGTTATAGTGGTTAGAAATCCTTCTGGGTGAAGGCGGGGACGTAGAGCTGGGTGCTCGAACCTTAGAAAAATTCTCTGCGTTTGAGATTGGTTTACTTGCTTTATTACCTTGCTTTATATTCATTACTATATTCACTTGCTTCATATTCATTGCTATATTGTCGATCAATACTCACACAACAAGATTGCATTGCGCGCCTCAAACTCTTATCTAGAGGAATCACGAGGAAGGAGTTCAGAGCCCTTCACAGGGTATTCGGCTTCTAGTCTTGTTTTGGGTGATCGTTGCATCATAACTTTTTAAATTTGTGCATTTATTAGCATTATCACCTATTCACCCCCCCTCTAGGTGATTTCATGATGCTCACTAAGATTACAAACTATAAATCTCATAAAAGCAAGAAATCATATAAGGATATATAGAAATGATAGCTCAAGTTTTTTGAGAAAACTAGGAGAAATATAATAAAGCTCTTAAGAAAACACTTGAGAAAATTTTCTTGAAGAAATAGAGATTTGAAGCTTGAACTTGAATTTCCCAAAAAAATGTTTTCTTGATTTTTCAAACATTAAACACAAATTTTCTCAATCAAATTTTTTTTTCAAAATCTTCAAAATTCTTGTTTGATACTATCTCCAATGACCCCTATTTATAGGAATAGGGTAGAGATGATTAGAGATTTAATCTGAGCATAAAACAGGTGTTAAAACTCTAAGAAAAAGAAAAATGCCTGTTTGAGAAAAGAAAAATTAAATAAAAAACTAGTCATTTCTGGCTGTTTAGCCAGAGAGTGATCAACCGGACGATCGCCCACCAACAGTTAAAAATATGACTGTTGGGGTTCCCAACATCCAGAGAGCAAAGCTATCTGGCGGTCGACTGCTCTGTCGACCGAAACAAATAGAGAGCACTGAGTCTTACTGCGGTTGATCGGTCGATCGACCGATGTTTAAGAAAGAATACGTATGCGCCGTATTAGAGAATTGTCATCCCCGGCAACGGCGCCATTTTGTTTGGACGTAAAAGGTATACTTATTATGTGTATAGTAAATGTATTTGATGTACCCTTTCTTGTCTCCGCTATAGCCTAGGGCTATACCGAGTCGGATCTCAGGGAGAGCTAGCGATAGAAGCTTTCACGATACTAGTGAGAAGAGGAAACGAGAATTCTTCTATGTTTCAAAAGAATAAAGAATCAAAAGAAAAACAAATCAAAGAATTGGTGGCTATGTTCATGGTGGAAATCGGGAGAAATCAAGATTGAGATGGATTTGAACTAACAACTAAAAAGAAAGTAAAATCAAGAAAACTTTGAATGCAAGAAATCCATGACTAGCTAACCTTAACTACCTTGCTAAACTAACTAAACTCCGTGATAGTGATGCGTGCCTCATGTTGATTCATCGGCATGTATTTGTCTTGCTTGTGGTCTAATTACTTTCCCACTTGGATGATGGGGATTCATTCTTGGACTTGTCTTGTAGCCTCCATAGATGGTCATCGGCCTACAAATGGACTTTCACTAATGGAATCAAAAGAGTTACACTCAAGTGATGCAAATGAAAAAACATACAACATTCACTAATGGAAGTAGTGAAGTTATACATCAAATAGCATATTGGTGCTTCCATCTCCATGTTCCATCAAGGCACTAGTTCGAAGACTAGGCTCCAAGTGAGGCACACATGAATCATATGGAGAATTACAACAAAATCTTGCCAAGAAATGAAACAAACCCATCGGAGAAGAGAAGACCATACAAATTGCAAGATGAAGTAAAGCAATCACACATGAGCTAGAAGTTAGCAAGGTAGTAGTTAGCTAGTACATGGAAAAGGAATTAGCTACTACAAGCCATTACAAAACAAAGCAAAGCATGATTGAATTGCTAGAAATTAACAAAGCAAGTAACAAAGCAAAATAAAAGCAAGTGAAGAAGACAAACTAGAATCAAGCTCAAGTAGATATGTAGAGAATGGATCAATCCTTGTATAGCTCCAAGTTGTCACTCTTGATTACACAAGCTCTCTCTCTCACAATCACTCTCTTTTACAATGAAATCTAGGGAGGAAGAAGATCATAGAGAGAATTAAAAACCCTAGAAAAAACTAACAAAATTACAAAACTATGAACTAATCTCTCTCTCTTCTCTGATCCCTTTTTTTTCTCGCAGGTGAAGATCCAATATTTATAGACCCTGAGAGAACTCTCCAGAAGGTGGACACGTGGCAGAAATCTGGGACTGAACGGCCCAGATTTTGCGGTGGATCCGCAAGGACACGCGGCACTTTTGTGGCCGTTTGATCCCAAATTTCTGTTACAAGTTTGTTACGAGGTTGTTAGCCACGTGGTCTATCTGGAATCTTCGTTTGTTGCGCGGATCTCTCTAGATCTGGATTTGAATTTGGCTTTATCCTTAATCTTGGATTAATCACTTAATTAGTGCTAATTAAGTGATTATTTGGATATCTCTCCATTAGAATGGGTACCTGCAAATATGTAGAGAAGAGGAGTAAAAATCACATATTTATTTGTAATATGCATGGGAGTTATGATGTAAAATATGCAATATTGGATACTAATCACACCCCCACACTTATTCGTTTGCTCGTCCCGAGCAAAAACAAAGAAAAGAAAATAAAATCCTAACTAACAATTTATTACACCACTTTCGCAGGTGACGCGATTGCACTGAGCATGTGCAACAAGCCGTTAAACCTCTAGGTTACCCTAGAGGAGGAGTGTTGTCTCCTGAGGGTTTTCAGCGGATTACACCCACAAAATCCTTAAAGAAAGAAGACAAATGTTAGTATTTTGAAAACGCATTTTGAATAAGAGACAAGTTTACAAACTATTTTTGCAAAAATATAAGTGATCCTAGGTCATAAGTCCACCTATAATCAATCTTCCTTAAACTTAGTATCCATGCAAGATCTTGTCTTTAATTAAGGTAAGAATTCAAAATTGGATTGAATATTTATCTTTCATAAAACCTAGATAGTATGCACACCGTGCTCAGTGAAGGTTTCCTGGGATTTCAACTCCAACCATCAAGCCATTTATTTATATATATTCTTTTTTTCTTTTTCTTCCCTTAGTTTTATTAGACTTTCTAATTCACCCATGTAGCGAGCCTATAACCGATGACTCCCAGACCAGATGGTCTTAGGGCACCAGATGAGGAAACATCCCTCGGGTTTAAGGACTCGAGTGAAAAAGGCCACAAAACTAAGAGGGATTATTCTTAATCACCGTTAGGCGTGAATAATCATGCTTCTTGAGGCATAATTACCCAGCTTAATAAGTGAGATCACTGTTAGGCGTGAGTCATCATGCTTCTTGAGGCACAATTTCCCAGCTTAATAAGTGATCTTTTATTTATATATTTTTTTCTTTTTTTCTTTTTCTCTTTTTTTTTTTTTTTTTTTTTATAGCATTTTTGGTCTTTGTTTCCATCCCAAGAAATGTGTATGTGTAAAGTGCATATTATCTAAGGCAAAAAATGCAAGATAAAAATATCTCCTCAATTTTACTTACTTAGCCTATAATCTTCAAACAAGATCTATTATTTCAACTAGGTTTAAGATGTCATAATTAAGGCTTTCTTAATCTCTAAGATACATCTTAATTTCTTAAAAATAGATCAAAACTTTGTTTCTTATTTCAAAAAGTTTTTATTTCTTTATTTCTCTTTTTTTTTTTTTTATATTTTTCTAAAAGAAAAGCAAAATCTAAAAAGAAAATGGAAAATCTAGAAAAAAGATAAAATCTAAAAATAGAAAAAAGATAAAAAATAAAAGACCTAAAAAGAAAAATAAAAGTCCTAAAAAAAAATAAAAATCCTATAAAGAAAAGAAAATCCTATGTTAGTAAACCCTCCCCCACACTTATTTCATGCATTGTCCTCAATGCATTATGGTAAATGTATGCATGAAACAGGTAAGAGGTAGGAAAAATTATTTACAAGGAATATACAAATGTAACTCTCACCTGGGTTTTTGGTCGCTTCCCTCTGGCCCGTTTCCCATCGTTCCAATGTGTTCTCTTTCTTGAACTCCATTGGAAATGGTCTGAATTGTTCTTACCCTAGGTGATTCCAGTTTCAATTTGTTGTTATTTTCATTCATACTCTTTCCACCACATCGTTCACACACAAAGTCCTTATCACCACTTTCACTTAAAATCTCATCACTTCCAGTGTTTAGAAATTTTAGCTCCTCTCCATATAATTCTTCAAAGCTCAAGTCAACATCCGGCAGTGGACAATTAGCTAACTTACCCCGAGTTGACTCATCTAAGCACATAATCTCATCAGCAAACAAGTCTTCAAATGATATATCAATTGGAGGTTCAAATACAGTCTCAGTTGGCTCATTGAAAGTGAAAGTATCCAAATCAACTTTCCCCGTTTGAAAGGGTACTCGGATAAGAGAATCACAAGATTGTGACTCATCTTTTGGATCTTCACCTTCCTCCTCACAATTGTTACTAATGAAATTAACCTCAAATGTTTGATCTTTTGTTTTGTGAGGCTGTGTGTGGAAGACATTGTGTTCATGTGTCATGTTACCAAAAGTCAACCTCATTGATCCATTCCGGCAATTAATGATTGCATTTGCAGTAGCCAGGAATGGTCGACCCAGAATGACAGGAATTTGTGCCCTTTGATTGGAATTTGATACTGGTTTTGTTTCAAGGACAACAAAGTCAACAGGATAAAAGAATTCTCCAACTTTGACCAGGACATCTTGAATTACCCCCTTGGGTTTAGTAACAGAGCGATCAGCCAATTGAATGGTCATTTGGGTTGGGTGGAGATCACCTAACCCCAATTGTTGGTACACAGAGAAAGGTAGGAGATTGATACTGGCCCCCAAATCAAGAAGTGCCCTATTTATTGTAGTCTGTCCTATGATGCATGAAATGGTGGGGCTCCCTGGGTCTTTATACTTAACAGGAATTGGACCAGTGAGCAGCTCATTGATGGATGATGCAAGGAAGACTTTTTTAGGGACTTGGGTCTTTCTCTTCTTGGTGCACATTTCCTTCAAAAATTTGGCATATGATGGCACTTGTTGAATGGCATCAAGAAGAGGGACATTGATTTGGACCTTTTTGAATGTTTCTTTTATTTTCTCCATGTGAGCATTTGACTTGTTATTTAAAAGCCTATTTGGATATGGTACTCTAGGCTTATAAGGTTGCTCATCTACCTTTTCTTTCCCTTTGGCTTGAGATGTGGATGGCTCTGCACTAGAGGATGGGTTGTCAAAAGTTGGTGACATTGGGACATGAGATGTTGGCTTTGGTACTGGATGAGATTGTGGACTAGAAAACTTATTGTCAACTTGTTTACCAGATCTCAGGGTATGAATGGCATGACAGTGACTGGGTCCTGAATTTTCAACTTTGGGATTTAGCAATGGCTGGCTTAAGAACAGTCCTTTTTGATTCTCAGCCAATTGCTTGATCTGGACCTTCATTTCATTCAACTCCTGTTGCTGGTTCTTTGTTAAGGTTTCTATCATTTGTTTCAACTCAGATATTTCGGAATTATTTTGGGGTGGATGTTGAAAATATGGAGATTGAAATTGTGATTGGTAATATGGTGGTGGGTCCTGATATGACTGTGGTGGACTTTGAGATGGATGAACATACAGTGAATTCTGATCAAAACTGGATGGATGAAACTGAGCATTGTACAGATGTGGAAGTGGTGGCATATGATGCTCAGTACCAGACTGACTCCATGGAAAATTGGATGGTTCTGCCATCTTGAATTGTAAGTATTGGAGTATGGGGGTCTGGTAAATGCTGCATTCATGTTCTCCTGAAATGGGGGCTGATACAATGGACACTCCTCAACAACATGGCTAAGGTCTTGACAGTTGGTGCAACCTGGTCTAATCAAAGGCAATGGTTTGACCTGGTTGACCACAGAATTCCCTTTTGACTCAAGCAACTCTATCCTCTTCATTAATTGTGTGATCTTGGTTTCTGAAGCTAGAGAGGATTCTTTGGATTGTGTACCAGTTCTGGAAGTGGTGGGAGTCGGTTTATCAGGGCATGACTCCCACTGAATGGTTTTCTCAGCTAGGGTTTCAAAGAGACCCCACCCCTGATGTTCATCTTTCTTCAGAAATTCCCCTTGGCACAAGGATTCTAAAAGTGTTTCGTTTGGTAATCTAATCCATCATAGATAATCTGGCATAGCCGCCATTTCTCTATGCCGTGATGGGGACATAGGGCAAGGAGGTCTTTGAAACGCTCAAGATACTTCCAGAAAGGTTCATTTTGTTCTTGCTTGAATTGCATTATGTTTTTTCTCATGAGGGCTGTTTTGTGGATAGAATAGAATTTCCTAAGAAAGACCTTAACAAAATCATCCCATGAAGATATGGAACTGACAGGAAGACTATAAAGCCATTTCTTAGCTAAATCTTTAAGTGCAAACGGTATGAACCGTAACCTAACAGCATCCTCAGAAAGTTGGGATATTCTCATCATTTGGCATACCTCTTCAAACTCACGAATAAAGAGGTACGCATCCTCAGACTCTAAACCATGGAAGTGGGGAAGTGTACTAATGAATTGTGGTTTCAGCTCAAAGTTGTTCCATTAGGCTCGGGGAGAAGAATGCATGAAGGAATGGAGGTGCGAATCGGATAAAATCGATCCTGAAGTGAGACGTTGTTGGTCATGATGTGAAGTGGATGTGTAAGTGCAAGTGTAGAATTAGGATCACAAAACCACTATCGTATATACAATCACAAACAACGTACACCGATCACACCAGCGAAAAGAAAAAAATAACAAACAACAAAAGAAAAAATCAATCCAAGCTTGTCTAGGGTTTCTGGTCCTAGATGACTCCTAAATAGACTGTCCACAGGAGGTTTAGTGTAGACCTTGACTATAAGCAAATCAGCCAGGGAAGGGTAAGGTTGGTGGGAGGTTTTCCGTCCGGAGACGTTCCTTAATTAAGTAACCAACAACCTTCGGGCTTTCGGCCCTCAACCCCTTTCCTAGACACCGATTTTACAGAAGTCAATTTCCAACACTTTTCCCCTTAGGATAATCTCCTAAGTGAGTCCGGATGTCCCTAGGGCCAACGTCTATCAAATTTTATTTACAAGCTTAGGATTGTGAGTACGTGGGGAAAATGATTTCCGGGCTAAGGAAAGGGTAATGACCTCCCCCACCTTATGTTATTTACAGGAATTGCCCTTAGAATTAATTGTGCAAGTGTACGATATAGAAACAAACAAGGTTCACTCCAAGTAAGAAAAATCAAACAAAGAGTGAGTCTTAGTCTATATGCAATGAATCACGTACCTTGTCCCACGCACTCTTCAACAATAAATTTAAAGTAATTGAAAGACACGTGCCTATAATGCAAGATGTCTAACATTTTTTTAGCAATTATCAACCAATTTCTTACTGTTGAATTAATTAACAGGAATACAGTGAAGTATACAGGAAATGAAGTATATAGGCAGCAGTATCTTGCAGAGCAGAAGCCCCTGCAAAAATTTTGTAAGTAGTGAACTCTAAAGTGCCGCGTTCCCACGGCAATTCTTATGGATCCGCGGCACAATAGAGGGATCCTGGGCTCTGCTTTCTTGAGCAGAGGCCCAGGTCCACTTATATGATTCTGCTGTGCAAATATTTCTGAATCTTCACCTGTACCTGCAACAGAGAAGATATATCGTTTAGTTTCTCACTTTTAAAATACCGTCGCTCTCCCCGGCAACGGCGCCATTTTGTTTAAGAAAGAATACGTATGCGCCGTATTAGAGAATTGTCATCCCCGGCAACGGCGCCATTTTGTTTGGACGTAAAAGGTATACTTATTATGTGTATAGTAAATGTATTTGATGTACCCTTTCTTGTCTCCGCTATAGCCTAGGGCTATACCGAGTCGGATCTCAGGGAGAGCTAGCGATAGAAGCTTTCACGATACTAGTGAGAAGAGGAAACGAGAATTCTTCTATGTTTCAAAAGAATAAAGAATCAAAAGAAAAACAAATCAAAGAATTGGTGGCTATGTTCATGGTGGAAATCGGGAGAAATCAAGATTGAGATGGATTTGAACTAACAACTAAAAAGAAAGTAAAATCAAGAAAACTTTGAATGCAAGAAATCCATGACTAGCTAACCTTAACTACCTTGCTAAACTAACTAAACTCCGTGATAGTGATGCGTGCCTCATGTTGATTCATCGGCATGTATTTGTCTTGCTTGTGGTCTAATTACTTTCCCACTTGGATGATGGGGATTCATTCTTGGACTTGTCTTGTAGCCTCCATAGATGGTCATCGGCCTACAAATGGACTTTCACTAATGGAATCAAAAGAGCTACACTCAAGTGATGCAAATGAAAAAACATACAACATTCACTAATGGAAGTAGTGAAGTTATACATCAAATAGCATATTGGTGCTTCCATCTCCATGTTCCATCAAGGCACTAGTTCGAAGACTAGGCTCCAAGTGAGGCACACATGAATCATATGGAGAATTACAACAAAATCTTGCCAAGAAATGAAACAAAACCCATCGGAGAAGAGAAGACCATACAAATTGCAAGATGAAGTAAAGCAATCACACATGAGCTAGAAGTTAGCAAGGTAGTAGTTAGCTAGTACATGGAAAAGGAATTAGCTACTACAAGCCATTACAAAAACAAAGCAAAGCATGATTGAATTGCTAGAAATTAACAAAGCAAGTAACAAAGCAAAATAAAAGCAAGTGAAGAAGACAAACTAGAATCAAGCTCAAGTAGATATGTAGAGAATGGATCAATCCTTGTATAGCTCCAAGTTGTCACTCTTGATTACACAAGCTCTCTCTCTCACAATCACTCTCTTTTACAATGAAATCTAGGGAGGAAGAAGATCATAGAGAGAATTAAAAACCCTAGAAAAAACTAACAAAATTACAAAACTATGAACTAATCTCTCTCTCTTCTCTGATCCCTTTTTTTTCTCGCAGGTGAAGATCCAATATTTATAGACCCTGAGAGAACTCTCCAGAAGGTGGACACGTGGCAGAAATCTGGGACTGAACGGCCCAGATTTTGCGGTGGATCCGCAAGGACACGCGGCACTTTTGTGGCCGTTTGATCCAAATTTCTGTTACAAGTTTGTTACGAGGTTGTTAGCCACGTGGTCTATCTGGAATCTTCGTTTGTTGCGCGGATCTCTCTAGATCTGGATTGAATTTGGCTTTATCCTTAATCTTGGATTAATCACTTAATTAGTGCTAATTAAGTGATTATTTGGATATCTCTCCATTAGAATGGGTACCTGCAAATATGTAGAGAAGAGGAGTAAAAATCACATATTTATTTGTAATATGCATGGGAGTTATGATGTAAAATATGCAATATTGGATACTAATCAACCGACATGCATAGCCCTAGGGTCATGCATATCTGGTCGATCAGGTGGTCAACCGAGCTCAGCCCAAAATATAATTTTTATTTTTAAATATATTTTTAAATCCAATTAAATCCCAATAAATTTTACAAAAATAAGTTCATGTATTTACATTAAAGTACAAATATGTGTGAGCAAAATTTAACATATATTACAAATATGTGAATTATTTTTGAGATGTTAAATATCATTTTGAAAATATAAAAAACGTTTTTCCAAAACTGTACTTTAAATTAAAAATCTAGTTTTTCCAAAAACTTGTATAAATACAAGAACAAGCTATTGGAACTCAATTGAAGTCCAATGTGTATGAATAGAATCCAATATACATATAAAATGATATAAACTTATTTTTGATAATATATTTCATAAAAACAATTTTTGTAAAAATGAAACTTTAAACTCAATTCAACTCATCAAAATAAGTTTCTTAAACAAGCACCAATATATATGGATGAATTCAGATACACATGTAAAACAACATGAACTTGTTTTTGATGAAATATATTCATGAAATCAAAAACGTATTCTAATTAAATCAAAATGGGTTAAACTGAAAACAAAAACTCTTGTTCTTGAAAACCAACATCAAATTTTTGTGTGTGTGCGTATTTGAGCCATCAAGTCTAATCTAAACTTTACATAAGATTTAAACATTCTAACAAATAGAATCTTCTTCTTGATATGATCAACTCGATCACAAACTTGATCCATGTAGAGCTAGACACATCCTTGAGTACTTGATATGATCTTTAAGCTTGAGCTCTTGAATCAAAATGTGTTCGCTTCAAAAACTTGACTTTGAATCTTTTGTTGAAGCTAAACACAAACTAAAATTTTGATCAATACTTGAAACTTAAACAAATACAAGATTATTAGTACTATAACTACATAAGTTAACCATATCAAAACTAGAATTATAGGCCTTTGGTCCAACATTTTTTCCTCAGAAGCTATAGCTTTGTCCACGAAGAAAGGGGTGCCTATCAAGCTCATTATTTTGCTTAGAATAGGCTTGGACCATAGATTGATATGAAGAGAGAGGAGTCTCACCCACACTGGCACATATATTTGCAAGTCCTTTTGAAACCCAATTTTCTCTCTTTGTTTCTTTAAAATCATTAATCTCCCATCAAACAACCACGATGCCCCTTGCAAAATTCTATTACACTCTTGTTCAGTCCCAAATTTGAAGAAAACGAATCTATTCTCCCTTGAGTGCCTCTCCAATGAGCATGATGGCTTCCAAAATCCTACCCACACATGCCTTTATATGAGAGTAGAAAGGTTTGTCTCCAAGAACATATCCAACTAATGTGTTTAGTCCATTAGTTTACATTGCCATCTATTTCAGATCTTGTGATTTTAGCAAAAGCAATATCATCTTGCTTGAAAGGAGGAGGACAATATGATAACTTACAATCTTCTTCTAGTTTCCTCCTCATATAACATATTTATGAATTGCACCCCTAGTACCCAATACAAACTTCCATTGTTTTGGAGCAATATTAGGTTTACAAATAAAACCAAGATTTCTGAAAGTTGATACAAGGTTACCTTTTCATAAAGTTATATTCTAAGATGGTTTGGGACCCTATTGTGCATGCACGTCAGATTTGTGCATATTCCTTCTGAACCTGTTGCGCGGCTGAACAAAGGTCCAAGATTTGTCTTCCTTCGCCTGTGCTTCTTCCACCTTAGAATCAACAACTCCAATCCCATTATTTTTATCTGGATCATCACTAGATTCTCCTAGATTTTTCTTCTCCCGAGATTCATGAAACCCTAGCCGCTGCCATCAACAACTTTTATTATATGTAAGTCTGTATATATTTATGCATGCATGCATGTATGTATATGTATATGCATCTTTCTATTTGTGTGTTTGTATGTATTTGTGTGGATGTGTACATGTCTATATCTATGTGTATATCTATATATGTATCTATATATATGCATGTGTTATATTTGTATGTATCTTTGTATGTGAATATATGTGTTTATATGTCTATACCTGCATATGTATTTACATATGTGTGTTGGGGGGTGTGTGTGTGTCGATCTATATATGTGAATACACACACACGTGTGTGTGTGTGTGTGTGTGTGTCTGTATACAAATAGATATATACATATGCAAACATACATATGTGCATGTTTCTATTTGCGCACGTGTTTATGTATGTAAAGTATATATATGTATGCATATATGTATGTACGTATGTATAATTATATATATAGTTTGTGTGTGAATTTGCATGGTTTAGTGTAGGCTTGAACATGCATAACAAAGTTTGTTTTGCATGTTCACTGAGGAATCAGAATTAAATTGTTTGCGTATCCCCTTTCTCATACTCGGTATTTCTTTCACTTCTCCCATCTCCTACCCCGGGCCAGTCTTATTTCCTCCTCTCAGTGCCCCTCTGGTCTCCTCTTCTTCATGTTCAAACTGTGCTCCTTTCTCTGCAAATCGAGAATTAATGGCAATAATTTGATCTGTCTTCCAAGCAGAACACGTCATTAAACTCATAGGACTCCATCTCCATAGTATAACTACTCCACTTCTACATCATGATGCACATTCTCAGGACTGCCTTCGACCTCTCTCATCCCTCCCATTATCTTGACTTCCTCATCTATGAATTTATATTACTATTGGCCTTTAGAGCTGCCCACAACCTTTCCCTATCCACTCCCTTCGCTTCTGTATACCATTACCTCTAGAAACTCCCCCACAAGTTCTTCTCATAATATTATTGTTGCAGGGTAAGGATCAAGAAGATGACTACACTGAGAGGATGCTTTTATAAAAGCAGATTAACTTCAAGGCCAGCAAGACTTTCCATGGTGACTGGATTTAAAATGTGGCTTATCTATTGTCTCTTATGGGCATGGAGCTCTTACCTGTGTCCTTTAGTGCCCGATACCATGGATGAGGACTGCGACAGAAGCTGAATGCCGATTCACTAGTTGAGCAATGAGAGGTTTTTTGTTTTGTAACTTTGTTTGTTTTCTTTATCAACGAGTACCTCTCATGGCCTTATATAGCCATGGGACTTAAATGCGAACATCGATGAACTACAGTGAACAATGAGGAGGCAGTGGACTCAGGTGTTGTCAGCAATTGTTGTCGGCGATTGGGCAGAGGGCTGCGTGAGGAGAAGCAGGGAGAGAGGAGGTTGGAGTGCGTTTAGGTGGAGGGGCTGGTTGGATGTTGACAGTAGAGCGAAGGAGGAGAGAAAGGTAGCGGTGTTGGGCTTACAGTGACATCGAGCGGTTGGTGAAGGAAGAGGTAGCAAGGGGGTACTGCAGCTCAGTGGCAGCAGTGGCGCAAGGGTCTGCATGGCGAGGGAGGGAGGGTGTGGCAGATGTGCAGGAGAAAAGGAGAAGTGGAATGAGGTGGTGGCAACATGAGTGGCCTTGGCCGCTGCGAGCGTGGCAGCATAGGGCTGAAGGAGGAAGAAGTTTTGATCTTGGCTTGTGGGCAGTGCAGTAGGTTACAAGCGTGTGTGAGAGAGAGTAGGATGTGGCACTGGTGGTCACATGGAAGCAAAGGAGAGAAGGTGGCACTGGGCTCGTTGTGGAGGAGGTGGAAAGGCGAGACTTGGGGAGGCTGTCATGGTGGAAGGTGCATCCGAGGTCAACAGAGAGGAGATGCAGGGTGGTGGTCGTGAGTTTACATGGAGTAGAGAAAGGAAGAAGGTGAAAAGAAGAAGAGGAAGATGGGGATGTGGGCTAACTACTCACGGCGGGGCTCGCGATGGGGTTCGAAGTAAGCAGGAGGAGGGCACAAGCGTGGGGATCAATGATAGCAAGGAGGAGAAGGAGGAGATGGGCAGAGGAGGTCGGTTAGAGGCTAGGGTGGCTCTGCGTTATGGTGGTCTCCAATGGTGCATCGGTTTAGCATGGGAAGAAGAAGGGGCGCGATGCTCATGCACGATGCTGGCCACGCGGGGTGACGGAGGCGGTGGTCGGTTGTAAGGCTCCATCCAAGAGGAAACGAAGAGGAGGAATGAGGGAAGAAGAAGGTGGAACTTCGGGACTGTAGGGAGAAGGCGACAAAGCATGGGTTTGGGTTTTCATGAGGAGAGATGAGGGAGAAGAGAAGTTATATAGGAGAGAGAGGGAAGTGGGATATGGCTATTGGGCTTGGAATTAAAAGAAAAAGGTAATAAGAATTAACAGTAGTGGGTTGGGCCTAATTGAAAAATGAAGGGAAAATAAAAGGAGTTGGACTTGGGTTCTGCCAAAAAGAAAAAAATAAAAGAAGAAAAGAAAAATGAGAGAGAGGGTGTGGGCTATCTCAATATACTCTTACAAAAGGACGAAACAAAAATGATAATAATTATAATAAGTATTAATAATAAAAATAATATATATAAATTATATATGTAATAGTAGAGTTATAAATCAGATTAGTTAATAATAATAAATTGATGAGTAAAACCAATCAAATATTTAATATATTAATTAAGTATTATTAAGTGAGATATTACAATAAAGAAAAGGAATAAATCTGTAAATCTGTAAACTGGAGTTCTATTAGTGAAATTTCCTGTATACATTGAAGGTTCCTTGATTCTCTCTGATTATGGATAAAGATTTTGAGGAAAAAAGTTTCATTCCCAATATATAAATGGAAGATGGTTCACAGGTTCTAATTAGAATATGTGAAATATGAAATTCTTATTAGCTGACACTATTAGACTAATTTGTCAATATTAGGGATATATTGGGCACTATTAGACTTATTCTGTTTTTTTCTTTACCTATATGTCATCCTATATGTAATTTCTTTCCATATCGATATTTTATTACTATGCATTCTGTATTCTTATTATTTTAAGGGTTTTTAGCGCACATGTCCTTTAGTTTTTATAATATTTCATATTTCTCCTTATCTTATATTTAATTTCCTATGTGCCCTTGTAATTTTGAATGAATTAAGATGGGGGATCGAGATGGGTTTTAGGATAGAGATGAGAGAGAGTAGAAGAGGAAGGAGAATGATCAGGAAGGAGGCGGGGCGACGGCTGCAGCACTAGATAATGATACGTTATGTTTATTTTCATATTTAGAATTTTTACATTATTATATAATATTTATAAATTTAAATAGAATAGAAATTCTTTTTATGATAATAAGATTTTTGAGAATGGAATAGTTAGAACAAATTATGTTAATTATATTATAGTATAGTGGATCGGTTCTAAGAAAAATATAAGATATGGATAAAGATACAACAATCTAAAATTCTAATCAGACATCTCTGATTTCATTTGAAAAAGGATGAGATAGGATGAAAAAAAAGAAGGAATGTCGACCCTTCCAATATTTCAAATCACGCTGCAAAAATGAAAGGGGAGGAAGATATATATATATATAATATATAGGGGTTACTGTATCTCAGCTACTAGCTGAGAGAGTTTCTCAGCCAGCAGGACGTGACAACATAATAGCCACGCATTTGTCAAAAAATTTGGCGGATAAAAACCAAAAAATTCCGCTCGAATAAGCCATCAGTCACTTCAACAATTGCTTTGACTAAAATACCCTCCCTTACAACTTTTTACTGCATGTAAAACCGCTCCTTCCAAAAAAATTATAGATCTGAATTTTTTAGTTCACAAATCCAAAAAATTTAGTGTTATTGATTCCTAAACTTTCTGAACAATTACATTCAAAAATTTGTTTTTTTAAAACAAAGATCTGATCGAGATTGCGCCCAAGAAATCATCCGCGAAAAGAGGAAACCTAGGAAACATATTTTTATGGGGTTCTGTAGCCCTAAATAGCTTGATTTTATCAGTTGTGATTTCCAATTTTTTTTGTTTCTTAAACAAAATTCCCTCTTTTAATTTAACTTCGATTCAAAAGTGACTCTTGCACTGATTTTTTTGATTCAGTTTTGAATTTTAATTCCAAAGAAGAAAATAATACTGAATTTTTCGGGAAAATTTTGATTTTTCTTAAATGTTTCAAGAATCTTGGTTTTTAAAAAATAATTATTTAGATTTTTTATTTTAAAAGCTTGCGACAATGGTAACAATTAAGAGTAAAAGAGTCACCTTTTTTTGTTTTAAGGAAGAATCAAAATTAAATCTATTTATGCAATTTGAAACAATATTTTTTAATTTTTTATCCTGAAACTTTAATCCAAGTCATAGTTTAAGATGAAAAAAATAGGAATAAACAATCTTATTAGAGATTTATTTTTTTAAATTTTTTAACACTGCGACCAAGGTCACAGTATTTTTTTCATTCCATTTTGTCGACTTGGGTCGCAGTTCATTATATTAATTGAATAGGTTCTGCAACCTTAGTCGCAGCCTGTGAATAAAATATTTTTTTAAAATTTTATTAATGCCCATTTTATTTTTAAGATTATTTTTTTAATACTGCAACTGATGTTGCAGTGTTGTCATCCCTTCTCTCTTTTTTTAGGGCCTGGGACGCAGTCTGTTTTACTAAATTAGCTTAATAAGATACTGCGACCCTGGTCACATTATGATGAAACAAGGGTCGCAGTGCTTTGAATCATTGACCAATGTCCTCATTAGTTAATTAATTGGGTTAATTAGAAAAATGCGACCTCTGTCGCAATATAATTTAACAGTGCGACCTTGGTCGCAGTGTATTATAATTTATTATCTACTGTTACGACCAAGGTCGCAGTCCTATTTTTTTCCAAATTTTTTTAAAAATTGTGATTTTTTTTAAAAACTTTGTACTTATGTTGTTAATGTTTCTGCATTTATTGGTAAGTAAGAACTGAAGGTTCGTCCTATGAGATCGAGTGTAAAGCCTATGTGCGAATTCATCAGAAAATTCAAAAAGCATATTCAGGCAGATTTTGTCAATGCGATGAAGGAGACCCCGTTTGGTGTAATTTTCATAGCCTTCTTCAATGAGGAGTTTGGTGCTGACAAAGGCCTGAAATCAAACATAAGTATACTGAAAATTGTACACTAGTATGATAGGGAGTCAAGGATCTTTCTAATTGGGGGAAAATAAATTGAGTTAGCAGTAAAGGATGTTGCCCTGACGTTTGGCCTACCTATCAATGGGAAATTTTTTATTATGGATAACACCTGTACACTGAAGGACAGGGGTGATAAAACACTATTTCCCAAATATAAAGAAGATCACGAGAGTATCCATTGAGAATCTTTGGATGATCTTCTGGTGAAGAAAAGAAAAAGGACTGAATTACATGTGACAAAGGATGAACAGCTTGAGCAGCAAGTGACTTTAAATGAAATTATAAGAGATAGATAAAGACTTGCAGCTCCAGAGTTCACAACACTAATCATCATGTATATGTCAGCCACTCTATTCTTTTCTGACAGTAAATGCATGGTCCATGGTATATAGTGGAGCAAATTGCCAATATTTAGCTGATGAAGATTATATGCTGGGTAAACCTGTTTGGCAATTCCTGATTGAGTCAATGACAATATTTGAGCTGCAAGGATGCTCCGTGCAAATTATTGTAATTATGTATCATGTAGTTGGTACATTTTTGAAAATTACTTATATATTGATACTGTTTATATAAACTAATATACATTAACATGTTGCAGTATTGGCTATATGAAAGGGCTGTTTTTTGAGCCGAGGAATGGTTTGGAGGACAAAACCCCACGGGCAGTAAGATGGAAGCTCCAAAATATTAGCAGAGCCATGTTTGAAATTGATCTTAATGATTTTAAAGAAGATAATATTAGTTTTTAATACTTAGCGACCATAGACCCTTCACTAGTTTTTTATATATTTATTTTTAAATTTTATGTCAGCGATCAAAGTCACAGTTCCTCTTCTAAAATTTCAGTGGACTGCCACCAAAGTCACAGTCCCTTCCATTACGTTATAACTGCGACCATGGTCGCAGTTCTTTTATTTCCTTGATTATGACTGCGTATGAGATCGCAGTATCTGAGATTGGACGAATTTAATATGAAATTCGTATTGCGACTATGGTCACAATACTAATTTATTTGGCTTATAGTTAAAATTTAAGACTACGACCATGGTCGCAGTTTGTTTGATAGCTCTTCTATTACAAGTTTCATTTTGCTGCGATATAAGTAGCAGAACTAACAGGTTAATTTTATATTGATGTTTGTTTAACATGATTTTTAGATTTTTAATCGAATGACCAACATTTTGAATGATGAAAAAATTATGATTGGCCTTCCTGCTGAAGATAATAATGAAAAAGAAGAAGATGAAGGAAAGAAAAAAGAGAAATACTGAAGATAATATCCCGGCGGAAACAGAATGAGAACCTATCAAAATAGTTGAGGAGACAACGAGGAAACAAGAACCAACTGTTGTAGGTTATTTGCTAGTACCACGGGATGAACAAGCTGAAGAACTAGAAATTTTGAGGAATGAAAATAAATACTTGAGGGCATATGTTGTTGAGTTAGAAAGAAAAATTGAAAAAATGGAGGATGAAAAATCTCACAAGACTGAATTAAAGAAAAAAAGAAGATAGAGGAGAGAAAATAGAAAATTAAAAAAGCAGCAATAGAAAATAAATGCGAAGGAGGAAGAAGAAGAAGAGCGAGGAGGTGGAGAAGAGGGAAAAGGAGAAGAATGAGCAGGGGAAGGAGAATAGGTGAAAAGAAGAGGAGGAGAAGAGAAGACAGCTACAGGAGGAGGAGGAAAGGAGGAAAATTCAAGAAGAGGAGGAGAGGAGGAAGGAGCAAGAGGAGAAGGAGCAAGAGGAGGATGGAAGAGGAGGTGAGGAGGAAGTAAGAAGAGGAGAAGGAGAATAGGAGAAAGAAAGAAGTAGTGGAGAAGAGGAAAAATGAAGAGGAGAAGAAGCAAAAGAGGATGAGGGAGCAGATGGAGCAGCAGGCGGAAGAGAAGAAGAAAAAGGAAAAGGATGATATTAAACGATCTAAATTCGAAATTAGTATTATTGGGGAATATTTTTCAACTTTTACTTTAAATTTAACACAACCGATCCTTGATATCCAAAAAGACAAAGCTTCTGAGGAAAAAATCAAGAACATACTCCAGTTCACAAGGAAGCATTAAAAGGAAAAGTTATGATTACTCTAAAAGATCGATAGAAAGGGGAATAAATAAACGCAAGCGCACCGAGAGAGATCACGATGACTCTGATTTCATTTATCCAAAATAAAAGAAGAAAACTATTGAAGAAACTATTCCACAGCCTACAGCTCAGATTTTTGTCCCTGATTTCGGCAAGGCAAAGAAGGCCGACACTCAGCCGAAAATCAGGGAATTGAATGAATCTACTGCCTACAGAATTCTGTAGCTACAACAACAACCTCTCATCAAAAATTTCTTGGACAAAGCCATCTCTGAGTATTTTTTTTATTTAATTTAAATTTACATCTGTTATTTATATTATCACAATTTCATTATTAACACTTTTTTTTTTTTTGCAGTGCTATTGCATATCAGGATCTTGATAATGGAATAATAGTTGCCAAAAATGATATAGGGGACCTGATGTTCAGTAAAGATTTGGATGCCAATATCATTCATTTCTACATGAAGCATCTAAAGAAAAAAGGTGGACTAAAAAGTATATTCTTTCAAAGTGAAATTTGGGTAAACATCTATTTTCTCCTTTATACTTAATTAAAACATCACTTATTTACTTGGTGTAGTAATTTATACTTTTAATGGTTAAAAATCTACTAGTCGTATTTACTACTGATAAGGCCTAATGAGTTGACTGCGGCCTGGGTCGCAGTTGTTAATTAATCCTAAAAATTGAAGCTGACTAATGATGAATGCGACCTTGGTCACAACAAAAATATTCAGTATCAATAACAACACAACGACCTTGGTCGCAGTCAATTTTCTTTACTGAAAAAACAAACTGTGACCAGTATAGGAATAAAAATATACTTCGTTAAAGATTTATTACGTCCAAGGTCACAGTCAACACTAGTAAGCATCATTTTCTGGCTTAATAGGTGACTGCGACCATGTTCACGACTCAAATAGTATTGTAAGAAAAGAGGACTGCGACCTTGGTCTCAGTTTTAATTTTCATATAATGTTTGATATCTTTTAGCATTTTATTACTAAATCTTTAAATGTTTGAACTGTTTTGGTTTAGACAGCACGGTGTTGTATCTCAAAATAGATATTTAGAAGATTTCTTCATCAAGAAGTTGTTGAGAAACTGGACAAGAGATGTTCATTACATGTTCTTCCCGATCAATCACAACACAGTGCCAAGGAAGCTGGATTTCACTGGACCTTATTGGTCTTGGATTGCCATACACAAGAGTGAATTTTTATAACTCTTTGGTTCCAATGGATAATTCAAGTAATATTAAGGCTGTATCAAACAGATGCCAGAACCATGATGAGTTAAATTTAATCTTGCAATTACTGAATAATTGCATTTAATTGCATTAATATTGATTTCATTTTTCTATTGACAATGCAGAAAGAAAGATTGTTACAAATTTTTGAAATTGATTTCAATAAACGGTTGAAAAAAAACCTATATAAAATATGCAAGATGTCCCCAAGAGGCAAACATGTCTATATTTCTTGTGACATTTACATAAGATATTTTCTTGCTGATTTAGTGTAAAAATTTAATCTCATATAATTTTTTTCCTGTATAATTTCAGTGTTGATTGTGCTGTATATGTATGCAAGTACATTGAAAGTATAGTATTTGGTACTCCACCAACAGTTGATACTGTGATGATGGCCAATGTACAGAGACTGAGAAGCGATCTTGCATACATGTTACTCACAGACAAAGAGAAAAGTTGGGATGAAGAAATTGAAACAATATGAAGGATGGCATTTGAAGATTGAAATTTGACAAATTTTTTATTTCAATATTGTTAGTTCATTTATATTAATTTTTGTATTATAAATTGTATCCTCTTTGTAAAGCGGTCTGTTAGATATATTAAAGTAATTTATCTACATTTTTATTCATGTGTTATAAAGTACATTGAGATTACTTGATTTTCATTCTATACATGTAAGAGAGTCAGCAACTTAGTGGCAGTGATGTTAAATACCAATAATGAGTTTCAAATCCGTATTGCAATTAAAGTCGCATTCATAACTAGGGAGGCTGTATCGACTTCTTATAATGCGACAATAGTCGCAATATGAATAAATTTTGAAAAATTGTATTTATTTATTAGCATTGCAATCACGATCTCAGTAAATGAATCCGATTCCAGGTCGCACTGCGATCATGATCGCAGTGCCCAATTGGGGACTGCAATATTTTATATACATAACGATATATCTTTTAAATTTTCTTAAAATAATTAATTTAATGAAAAGTAGACATGATTGTCACAGCCTTTTTCTATCATAAGAAACTAAAATAATAATAGTCTTGCTGTCTTCACAACAAAAAATAATTGCATCTCAAAATATATTAGTTTTTAACCGGTTTTCGAAATTGAACAGTAACCTGAAAAATATACACTTTTTAAAAAAGACAGATAATAAATTTATGTCATGTTCACGTCGTTTGAGAGAATAAACCTTTAGGAATTTCTAGATATATTATATATTAAGGGTGTCCTTTAAAGGAAAACAAACAGACTAAATTACATTCCTGAAATTCGTTTCTGTCAAACTCTGAAAAAGATTAAAAATGTCTTCTCCACCATCTTTCCCTAAAAGAAGCCATTTATCTAATGATGATTAGGAATATAGTTCTGATACGTTCACTCGCTATGGGTCAGAGGATGAGCTTGATACAAATGACCCGTTCTGGGAGTTCATGGATGAAACGAAATACCGCTATAAAGAGAAAGAAAGCGAAGAGGAGAGTAGTGGTAATGAGGAGGAAGAGTAGGAAAGCAATATGGAAGGCGAAAATCGTCATAATCTTCCTCTAGTTTCCTCCTCATATAAGCATCCACAAAAATTGGTTTGTCGGGGTTTTTAAATGTTTAGATCATGATCAAATGGCCGAATCGAGAATTTGTATGTCTAAAGACATAGATCTAACCAACTTACTACTTCTGGCCATCTATCTTGCGCCACTTGATGGATGCACAAAAAGTATTCAAAACACTTGATTTTTGATTTATAGATACTTGAAATAATATAGATCAACTTCAACAGAGTGAATCTTGTATTCGAATGTCAGAGGGTTGTATTTGAGTGAGAAGGATTTGGGCTCGAATCCTTCTGAAATGACACAAGTCTATATCCATGTATATATATCTATATATTTCTGTATATGTATGTTTCTATATATGTGTATGTATTTATACAGTGGATATATGAGTCTGTGTATGTGTGCATGTATACACATATATAAATATACAAATAAAAACATATGTGTTTCTGTGTATCTATTTGTCTGTGTGTTTTTATGTAATGTTTATATGTATTTATATATGTGTGTCCATGTGTATCTACATATCTGTAATTATGTATGTATGTGTGAATGTACATGGATTAATATAAATTTCAATGTGCACAACATAATTAGTTTTGCACAATCACTAATTTAATCAGAATTAATGCTTGCATCTCTCTCCTTTCCCCTTTCACACACTCAGTTTCTTTCTCTCACCTTCCCTTCTTTGCTAACACTGGGCCGATCCTGTTATCTCCTCTCTATGTCTCTCTCCTCTCCATGTGGTCCACTTTGATCATGTCCTCTTCGCGGAAGGACTTACTAATTTAAGATCAAGGCAACAATATTTGCAATACGTGCTTCGGCTTCCCATCAATCTCGATCAAACACTTAGAGCTTCATCTACCCAGCAGTTGTAATACTTCTGTTAAATAATACCAATTTTAATAGTAAATAATAATATTTTAATATGTATATGTAATTTGTACTAATTATTTTTTTTCTAATATGAGTCATTATTATTAATTCTTATTAATTACTATTATTATTAATTATTATGATTTGTGTTAATATGTAACTGTAATTAACTAATATTGTTTAGATTAATACCATATTCCTCTTATCTTGTTCCTTCTCGTTTTATTAGCCCACATCCTAAGCCCAAGCCCAATTATTTCCTTCTTTTCTTTTCCTTCAATTTCCCAACCCACTTTATATTTCCTTCCCATTTTCCTTTTCTTTTATTTCCATTTTTCTTGGCCCAAGAACCAAGCTCAATAGAACCCTAAAACCCAATCCTATATATATTTCATTTTTTTCTTTCTCCCTTTCCCCATCTAAATCAAAACCCTAATCTAACCCTAGCAAATCTGCCACACTTTCTCTATTTCTATCTCTCTCCATATTCTTCCTCATCTCTTCCTCTCACTCATCTTCTTCCTCTCCAGCGCACAACCCCCTTACATGACTGTTGGCCCAAAGGCCCATCACTCTAGTTTTGATGATGATCAACTCATGTAGTTATGGTACTAATGATCTTGTGTTTATTTAGTCTCAGATTTGTGATCAAGATCTTAGTAGGTGTGTAGCTTCATAAAAGGATTGCTCAAGTTTTGGAGCTAGCACGATTTGATTCAAGAGCTTGTGCATCAAGACCACATCAAGTACTCAAGAGGAGTCTAGTTGGATCATGTTTGGACCAAGTCAAGAAGATGAGAAGACTTCAAGAGAAGACTTCAAGATGAAGATTTGTGTCTAGGTTTGTTTTATAAGATTTAGTTTTAGATTAAAATGTAAAGGATAGAATAGTTGGTAGATTGCTCAAGTATATCTTACATACACACACTCTTGATTTAGATATGTTTTCATAAAAGAATTTTTATTTTGGAAAAATACAAAAAGAGTTTTCTTTTTGAAAAATACCAGTTTGGATTTTGGTATTCAAAGTTTACATGTCTTTAACCAAAACCATGTTTAGAGCTTAATGTCAAAAACATAGATATTTCATCATGTTTGTATAGTGGATCATATCCATATACACTATGCTTTCAAAGTGTTTAAAATATCTTGTTTTTGTATTTGGAGAAGTTTTGGAAAAACTAATTTTGGAAAAATACAGTTTTTGTTTTTAGCCAAAATTTCTAAGTTACAAAAATAGTTCAAATTGTTTGTAACATATCTTGATTTTGCTCAAGCATGTTTGTTTATCAAAGTATAATGTTAAAACTATTTTTGTAGATTTTTCATAATTTTATGGGATTTTATTTGAGTCAAAATGACCAAGTTTTCTTTCCCTAAAATCTTTGACCTGGCTTCTGCCGGTCGATCGGACCGGTCGACCGAGCTTGAAGTCAGTCGACTGCGTCGGTCGACCGACGTGCACAGAACGTGCACGCCAGCTTGGCTGGAGGGCCGGTCGACCGGGTCGGTCGACCGCCAGAGAGCTCTGCTCTCTGGAAAGCCCCGGTCGACCAGGCCGGTCGACCGGACAGAGAGCCCGCTCTCTGTATCCAGGCCTCGGTCGACCGGGCCGGTCGACCGATGGCACAACGATCAGAAATCTGACCGTTGGTCGGTCGACCGGGCGGTCGACCGACAGGTCAATCTGGCTCCCAACGGCTAGTTTTTTTAGCCCTATAAATTAGGGCTTTGGGGGCTGTTTTAGACAAGATTTAGAAGAAGTTTTTAGGCTAGTTTTTACTACTCATTTCAGTGGTTATATCCACAAGTTTTAGAACCAATATTTTCAAATCAAAAGAGAGTTTATCAAGAGTATTTCAAGAGTGATTTCTTGTGTTTTTCACCACACATTCCATCCTTATTTTTCTCACAAACACTTAAGCTATCCATTGATATATTCATCCTATAGGAGTGTTATTGTGAGATTGTTTTTAGGTGATCAAAGTGTTGTGATCACCAAAGACTTCTTTCTTTACTTTGAGGAGGCGGACGAGTGTGTTCGCATTGTTTCGGGTTCTAGTGGGAACTCGGTGTTTGAGGTGCAGCCTCAGCGAGCTAGTGGGCTTGCGGTGTGTACGAGACTAGAAAGTCCAAGGAGTTCAAGTGTGAACTCGCCTTGTAGGTGTTGCGGCACCGAGTGATTCGGTGGGATCGATTTTAGTGGAAATCCTTCATAGTGTTGAAGGCGGGGACGTAGAGCAAGTGTGCTCGAACCTCGAAACAAATCTCCCGTGTTTGCGATTGCTCACTCTCTATCTCTTACTCTTGTTTATATCTTGCATGCTTATATTGCTTTCATCTTTATATGCTTGATATATATTTATGCTTATATTGTTATATGCTTGGGGATTGTTTGCTAACACTTGTATTCAACCAAGAGAGCCACGCGGCACCTCAACTCTTATTTAGAGGAATCTTGAGGAGTTAGTCCAGAGCCCTTCACGGGAAATTCGGCTACACTCTTGTGTTATACATGGTGTTTAGTTTAAGAAGATTTAGTTTGCATCATATAAGTTTTAATTCCGCATTAATTGACCATTTGATTAGCTCATCACCTATTCACCCCCCTCTAGGTGATTTTCAATTGGTATCAGAGCCAAGTGCTCTTGATTTGGGTCTTATAACCTAGAGTTAAAGATCCTCATTTTTAGGCTAATCACAATATTTGTACACACACCATGCATTTCATGTCACCACCCACCTTTGACATCCTTGTACCTCAAAGGCCTAGGAATTCATGTTTATCTTGCTACAATTAAAGATTTATATGTTAATAATAGCAAGTATATTGAGGCTAACTCAAAGGCCATTCATGCTTTAAAATCAACCCTAAATGATGAATATTTATCTGGGGTTTCTAATATTGACTCGGCTTTTGTAGTATGGAACACAATTCTCTCCCTTGGCGAAAATGAACAATACTATGCGGGGAGCAATTCGGATGTTGGAAGTGACACCTCCAACGTGTGCTATATGGTCCAAGGGGATAACCCTCTTGAGGTAACTACTGAATCCGAGGTAGATGAAGATGTTGATATGTCCTATGATGAACTTACATCTTTTTGTCAACAACTTCTAGAAAAATATGACATGCATAGAAAAGATAATAAGAAAATGAAAAATAAAATTGATTGCATGTCAAAAGAAAGGATTCTTTTCAAACAAAATTTGAAAATGTTTTAAAAGAAAATGAGTCTTTTAAAAATAAAATTGCATGTTTTGAAAAAGAAAATGAAAGTTTGAAAAATGAGAATGTTTCCTTGATGTCTAAATTAAATGATCTTTGTGAAGGAAACACTAATTTGAAAAATAAAATTATTTTGGTGGAAAAACAAAAAAGAAGTTACTTTGCAAGAAAACACTTCTTTGAAAAGAAAAATTGTTGAAAAAGAAAAAGAAAATGTTTCTAAAAATAATAAGAAAAATGATTCTCATTCTCATCATACTTTACATGCCACCACTAATGAGATGAAATTTTTGAAAAATAAAATAAATTGTTTGAGCTCAACTTTGAGCACATGTGCATTTAATCATAATAGGTTGGAGTCCTTGTTTTCAAAGAAACAAGCTCCACATGTTCATGCACACCATCCACATCATGCATATGCACACTTTGTACGCCACGATCACACACATACTAATATGCATTCTAAGGTGTACAAATGTACACATTATGGCCGCAAAGACCATTTAGCAAAATTTTGTTTTGATAAGATAAATGCTTTAAATTTTGCTAATAAGAAAAATTTTTGGGTTCCTTACAAAGCTAACCCCCAAGGACCCAAAAGAAAATAGGTAACAAAATTCCCACCTTGTGTTTTTGATGTAGGTGCGGGCTCTCACAAAACGTGAGAGGGATGGTGCCTTGGTAGTGGATGTATGGACTTGATGGACACACATTTGATGCACCACTATCAAGGAGGTTTGGTGGGATAACCACCATGTTTTGGAGATTTGGAGTATAGTTCTTATGGGTTGGTAACTATCTCTAAACTCCTACTTTTGTTTACATGCTTGTTCATATATGATATTTTAAGCATGTTCATGTTTTATTTGTTTTGTGCTTCATGTGATAAATACTAGTTTAAATGTAGTGTTTATTAAAACTTGTGTATATACATGTACAAGTAGTGAGCAACAAATTGATTCTTATATATTTGCACTTCATTGTTCATTTGTACTCACTACATGCACATGTATAGACTAGTTTTGATAATTTCCTCATTTATACTTGTTTTGCCAATTTTCATGTTTTGCTTCATGTATATGTATTCTATATTCAAATCTAATAAATATACATGTATGCTCCATGAGTCATTTGCCTTCATGCAATTTACATTATGGACTCTTTTTATGTTTGGGATATGTATGCATATTGTTAGTTTTGGATAAATCATACACATACCTAGAAGTTTTTTTTTAAGATGAAAAATGAATTTTTATGATTTTCATCTTTATTTGATAAATGAATGATTTTTGTTTGATAAAATAATATTCATGATCATTTTGAGCTTCATTGATTATCTTCATGAAAAATGCTAATTACATGATTCTTGTGCACTCACCTTTTATTTGTTTATTCATGACTTTGTTTCATGATTATTTTTTAGCCTTATAGATTTCGAGTGTCAACTCTTGTGTATTTGGTATGATTCATGAAAAACTTATGATTTGATTTCATGTTTTGAAGGATCTTTAACTAGTTTTTTAAAATTATTTTAACTAGTTAAGTATTCTTCATTTGGTAATGTTTTCTCTACTAAAAATATTTTTCAAACTCTAATTTTGAAAACCCCTACCAACACCTCTTATGGGAGGACGGATGGGCGAGTGTGCCTTGTAAGCTTAATTGAAAAATCTTTTATCTTGAGCATATAATGGGTGGAAGGTTATGAGTTATATACTTGATCTCAATTGGTATTTTCATTTTGTATATACTCATATTTTGTTTCCTATATATGTATGCTTCATTTCAAATAATATCAATTTCTATTGGTATTTTCATTTTCATACATATATATGATTTATTTGTGCTTAATTTAAAATAGGTTTATATATTTAAAGCACAAAGTTTGTTTATGCTAAGCTTGATTCAAATTCTTATTTTCAATTGGTATCTCAATTGATTGTTTAATAAGCTTTTGCATTAGTTTTAAAATTGATATTTCTATTGATATAAAAAATATGCAATAATTTTCAATTGGTATCAATATGATTCTATTTTGATTAAAATTCAAAATTTGAAATGTTTATTTACAATTGGTATTGGTATATTAAAATTTGACTACAATTGGTATCTTAAAATTTTGTTTTATTGAGAAAATTCAAAATGTTGTTTTAATAAGAAATATTAAAAATGTTTTGATGTGTATTGCCTATATGCAAGGGGAGCTTAACATCTCTTCTACATATAGATTCATGTTGAGTGTATCTTATATTGAGGAGCTTGACAACTCTTCTTTATGCGGTACACGTGTGTAGGGAGAGCTTCACATCTTCTCTTATGCATTGCATATTATGTGTTATGTGAATTAGGGCTTGTCATCCCTTCTTCATGTAATGCATATATGTAGGGAAGTTAACTTTGCGTCTTCCTCTTCAAGAATGTATATCGCATATATCCTTTATTGATTGATTTGAGTTTAACCCTTTATTGATTCCTTGTTTTGGACAAAAAGGGGGAGAAGAATTTGTTGGTTTTTGTTTTTTACTTTAACCCCTTTGTTGATGATTGACAAAAAGGGGGAGAAGTATTTTAGATATATGCATGTTTTTCCTTACTTTATTCATAAAGGGGGAGAAGGATTTATGTTTATGCATATATGTTTTGTTTTGCAAATAGGAGAAAAAGAATTTGATGTGTTTAATGCTTGTTTATGCATGTTCATCTCCTTGTATTTTGCATACATGTTTATGTGCTTCATTGCATATTTATTTGTTTATTATGATGCATGAGTTAAGGGGGAGCTTCTTTGAAGCTTTACTTTAATCCATGCATATATAACTCCATGAGTTTTGTCATCATCAAAAAGGGGGAGATTGTTGGCCCAAAGGCCCATCACTCTAGTTTTGATGATGATCAACTCATGTAATTATGGTACTAATGATCTTGTGTTTATTTAGTCTCAGATTTGTGATCAAGATCTTAGTAGGTGTGTAGCTTCATAAAAGGATTGCTCAAGTTTTGGAGCTAGCACGGTTTGATTCAAGAGCTTGTGCATCAAGACCACATCAAGTACTCAAGAGGAGTCTAGCTCTTTGGATCATGTTTGGACCAAGTCAAGAAGATGAGAAGACTTCAAGAGAAGACTTCAAGATGAAGACTTGTGTCTAGGTTTGTTTTATAAGATTTTGTTTTAGATTAAAATGTAAAGGATAGAATAGTTGGTGGATTGCTCAAGTATATCTTACATACACACACTCTTGATTTAGATATGTTTTCATAAAAGAATTTTTATTTTGGAAAAATACAAAAAGAGTTTTCTTTATGAAAAATACCGGTTTGGTTTTTGGTATTCAAAGTTTACATGTCTTTTACCAAAATCATGTTTGGAGCTTAATGTCAAAAACATAGATATTTCATCATGTTTGTGTAGTGGATCATATCCATACACACTATGCTTTCAAAGTGTTTAAAATATCTTGTTTTTGTATTTGGAGAAGTTTCGGAAAAACTAATTTTGGAAAAATACAGTTTTTGTTTTTAGCCAAAATTTTCAAGTTACAAAAATAGTTCAAATTATTTGTAACATGTCTTGATTTTGCTCAAGCATGTTTGTTTATCAAAGTATAATGTTAAAACTATTTTTGTAGATTTTTTATAATTTTATGGGATTTTATATGAGTCAAAATGACCAAGTTTTCTTTCCCTAAAATCCGTGACCTGGCTTCTGCGGTCGACCGGACCGGTCGACCGAGCTTGAAGTCGGTTGACCGCATCGGTCGATCGACGTGCACAGAACGTGCACGCCAGCTTGGCTGGAGGGCCGGTCGACCGGGTGGTCGACTGCCAGAGAGCTCTGCTCTCTGGAAAGCCCCGGTCGACCGGGCCGGTCGATCGGACAGAGAGCCTGCTCTCTGTATCTAGGCCTCGGTCGATCGGGCCGGTCAACCGATGGCACAACGGTCAGAAATCTGACCGTTGGCCGGTCAACCGGGCGGTCGACCGACAGGTCAATCTGGCTCCCAACGGCTAGTTTTTCTAACCCTATAAATTGGGGCTTTGGGGGGCTGTTTTAGACAAGATTTAGAAGAAGTTTTTGGGCTAGTTTTTACTACTCATTTCAGTGGTTATATCCACAAGTTTTAGAGCCAATATTTTCAAATCAAAAGAGAGTTTATCAAGAGTATTTCAAGAGTGATTTTCTTGTGTTTTTCACCACACATTCCATCCTTGTTTTTCTCACAAACACTTGAGCTATCCATTGATATATTCATCCTATAGGAGTGTTATTGTGAGATTGTTTTGAGGTGATCAAAGTGTTGTGATTACCAAAGACTTCTTTCTTTACTTTGAGGAGGCGGACGAGTGTGTTCGCATTGTTTCGGGTTCTAGTGGGAACTCGGTGTTTGAGGTGCGGCCTCGGCGAGCTAGTGGGCCTGCGGTGTGTACGAGACTAGAGAGTCCAAGGAGTTCAAGTGTGACCTTGCCTTGTAGGTGTTGTGGCACCGAGTGATCCGGTGGGATCGATTTTAGTGGAAATCCTTCATAGTGTTGAAGGCGGGGACGTAGCGCAAGTGTGCTCGAACCTCAAAACAAATCTCCCGTGTTTGCGATTGCTCACTCTCTATCTCTTACTCTTGTTTATATCTTGCATGCTTATATTGCTTTCATCTTTATATGCTTGATATATATTTGTGCTCATATTGTTATATGCTTGGGGATTGTTTGCTAACACTTGTATTCAACCAAGAGAGCCAACACGGCACCTCAACTCTTATTTAGAGGAATCTTGAGGAGTTAGTCCAGAGCCCTTCACGGGGAATTCGGCTACACTCTTGTGTTATACATGGTGTTTAGTTTAAGAAGATTTAGTTTGCATCATATAAGTTTTAATTCCACATTAATTGACCATTAGATTAGCTCATCACCTATTCACCCCACTCTAGGTGATTTTCTATGACCACACTACCTCCTCCTCAGGCCAACATCTGATCCCAACACCATCTCCACCATTCGTGTTCTCCTTCCCCTAACCCCCTTGGCCAGCACCACCCCATGTCTACAGTAACCCCATCGTCCTCCTCCACTGAGCTTCGCCCATTTGCAACCATCATGCCACCATGCAACACCACCGCACTCCTCACCCGCCACCATCTCTGTCCTAGCACTCCCGCACCACCACCTTGATTGTACGTTGAGCAGCCACCTCCATCCCAGGCCACACCACCATCTCCCTCTCGGCCTTCAGCTTCATCCTAGGTCACACTACCATCTCCCTCCCATCTTTCTCTCTCTCATTCTCTTGCATACAACCAACCTAACATCCAACCACCACACCCATGCACAGCACCGCCAACTCCCCTTCCCCCTCCAATCACCGTTAGCCAGCGAGCTCCGCCGCCACCTCCATTTGACCTGGCACCGCCGCCCTAAGCCCAGTAACCTGCTTTCTCTCTCACCTCTCCATCTTTCTCTTTCTCTCCCTGTAAAACTCTCTTTTCTTTCTTACCTTTTGGATCCCCATTAGATCAAGACCCGAACTCGCTTCACCCTAAACCCGAATCAAAATCCAATCCTTTAAGTTATGAATGAGTTTGGGTTATTAGTCTTAAACCTGATAGAATCTGACCCGATCCAGATCCAGACCCGTTAGAGTAGCTCAGACCCATTAAGTGTCAGATTTAATGTTCGGACCGTTTCTCGGCCGTTCGGTCTCCGATTCGGGCGATTCTGGAGGTATTGGAATAGTGGAGACGAGAGCTATGCAACCATTATCATTCAAGGGCACTGAGATTCATGAATCTCTAGCAAATTTTCAGAAAACCCAATGTGAGTATTTTAAGCTTCTCTTTTTCAATAAATGTTATTTCGTATTTAAATTATTGCTCATGTTTAATTATGGTTTACGCTTGTAAATCATTGTTCATATGTTCACACATATTTAACACTAATGAATTTCTTTGTGGGTGTTTTTATTCTTTTAAATTACTTGTTATTTATTAAAATGATTTTTAACACTTATTTAATATTCATCCATCCAAATTACTCCAGAAATTTCTAACCGTTACTAAAATTGTAAAATTTCATAATCTAGTCATGTGAGAATATTATTCACTTGATTTATTAGTTCGTGCCTATATCTGATCGTGCGGATAATTCTAAATGAATGATTGCTAATTTCATGAAATTGAATTGTTTGGAATTGTCAAATAACAGTTTTTCAGAAAAGATATTTAAACATAACCATAAATGGTGAAAACTTTTTGAAAAGGCTGTATTTTATATTCTGAATATTATAGTGAGTGTTTTTCTTTATTATATCTATTTAAACAAAATATTTTTATTGTGTTCAATAAATCACCTTATTTATAAAGTTAAAATAAAGACTGTATCTTTCAAATAAATTATGCAATTATAGAATACCTAATTAAGACCAAGTACCTACATTTTGAAATAAATTATATTTTGTTATACATGAATTTATTTTGTAAATTATTCATTAAATGTTTCATTATTAAATTACTTAATTATATATCCTAAGGTCTAGAAAATTGTAATTTTCAAGATTAATTTATTGTATGAATAATATTACCTATATTATTCATGCATATAAATATTATAAATATTTGAAGTAAATATTTATTAACTTCTAAAAAATAAAATGTTTCAATTAGTAATTTCTAGAATTCTTCTAAGTAGCAAATTTATAATATTTAATATTGTATAAATTAATTAGTATTTTGCCCTTAATTATTCAAACTCTGCTTGCATCAAAGTCAATATGAATATTACTGAAAATAATTATTAAGTTTTAGAAATTGAATGAGTTGAATTATTGATACTAGGATATTATGAAAAATATTTTAAAGTAATGATAATTAGTGAAAAGTCCAAAAAATTAAGCGATAAACTTTGTATCGTATGCAGCTATTGTATGCCTTGACCTTTTATACATGATTAATCATATCTATAATTATAGACTGTATTACAGAAATTTACTAAGATAATATTGTGATATATATTGCTACACCGTTATACTATTGACATCGTACTATAACTGTTCACTGTACTATTACTGTTCACTGTTACTGTATTATCCCCAGTAAATCCAGGTAACGTGGATATTGATTGAACTAGATAATAATATAATAGACAACTTACACAGGGATTGGGAAAATTGATTGAGGAGATATCGTCTGTATTTTGGGTGGACCTAGGATATAGGTTGCGCAGCTGAAAGACAGTTTCACTGCAGGATTTTCTGGGGAATGACTGACATCCCATCTATTTACTGTTTTACTGTTCATATTTTAACTGTTACTATTATTGAGTACCGAGCAGTACGGCCTAGTTAAGCGCCAAAAACTGAAGGTCGTGGTCCTGGGTATGTATAGGACCCACCTAAAATATAGACAATATCTCCAACCAATCAGTTTCAATAATGTAGGACCCAGTTGACATATGCAGTAGGCGCAGTATGGGATATGTTTACTGTGTGTGACAATTGGTGTTCGCTAATATAATTAATAATAACAGACTTACATAATGCACCGTAGTTGACGTATGTTTGCTTGTGATGTTCCTATATAACATGATTGACCCTGGCATATAATTGTGACAGACTGGCCCCTCTTTACTCTTTAGGTTATGTACTGTCTGTTATTGTAAAACTTGTGATATGCTATTTGAGGTTGTATTATGCTATACAATCTTCTAGCTTCAGTCTCATTCAGGATACATTCAGTACATTTTATGGTAGTAGCATAGTATGCACACGTAACATTCACGTGCACTTTTTTCATTTTACACACTTATTGGGAGTTTTCAGACTCTTGAATTTGCACATCCAGATCTAGAGACATTTTATGTTACTGATCAGGATTTGGGAAGGATCACCTGTATTGCGAGGAACCTAAAGTTATCTTTTCTAGATCATCCATTCTTGGTATCTTATCACGCTTTCTCTTACACTTTGACTTTATTGATTCCTTATAGCTTGGAATCCATATTGTTCTATTTGATTTTCCTGGAATAATGTTACCATTGTGTAGGAATTTATATGTTTTATTGCAGTGATATTAATTATCTTAGTTAATTCATATAACTTGCTCAAGTTACATTAGGTATAGTGTGTATACGTGGGGTATTCTCCGCGTATATACGTTGTCGACTCTCGTCACATTTCCATTTTAGCATATTTACTGAAGCGGGACGTGACAGTAGCATTACTCTTCAAACGCGTAACCTCCATACCACTAAATTCATGTCCCTTCAAATTATGATGCCCGCTCTCAAGATCGCCTTCAATGTCTTAGAGCCCATCTCTCAGATCCTTCAAGATCTACACCCTAACATCATCATCTATAATGTTATATAGCCATGGACCAAAGAGCTTCCTACATGCTTTCTTATCCATCGGTGCTGCTTACTTCAACCTTCTCTGCCACTACATCTATAGGCCTCACCACAATTTCCTCTTGCCATGGACCAAAGATCCTTCAAGTTTCTTTCTCTCACCTTCCCTCCTTTGCTAACACTGGGCCGATCCTGTTATCTCCTCTCTATGTCTCTTTCCTCTCCATGTGGTCCACTTTGATCCTGTCCTCTTCGCGGAAGGACTTACTAATTTAAGATCAAGGCAACAATATTTGCAATACGTGCTTCGGCTTCCCATCAATCTCCATCAAACACTTAGAGCTTCATCTACCAGCAGTTGTAATACTTCTGTTAAATAATACCAATTTTAATAGTAAATAATAATATTTTAATATGTATATGTAATTTGTACTAATTATTTTTTTTCTAATATGAGTCATTATTATTAATTCTTATTAATTACTATTATTATTAATTATTATGATTTGTGTTAATATGTAACTGTAATTAACTAATATTGTTTAGATTAATACCATATTCCTCTTATCTTTTTCCTTCTCGTTTTATTAGCCCACATCCTAAGCCCAAGCCCAATTATTTCCTTCTTTTCTTTTCCTTCAATTTCCCAACCCACTTTATATTCCTTCCCATTTTCCTTTTCTTTTATTTCCATTTTTCTTGGCCCAAGAACCAAGCTCAATAGAACCCTAAAACCCAATCCAATATATATTTCATTTTTTCTTTCTCCTTTTCCCCATCTAAATCAAAACCTAATCTAACCCTAGCAAAGCTGCCACACTTTCTCTCTTTCTATCTCTCTCCATATTCTTTTTCATCTCTTCCTCTCACTCATCTTCTTCCTCTCCAGCGCACAACCCCCTTACATGACTGTTGCCCAAAGGCCCATCACTCTAGTTTTATGATCAACTCATGTAGTTATGGTACTAATGATCTTGTGTTTATTTAGTCTCAGATTTGTGATCAAGATCTTAGTAGGTGTGTAGCTTCATAAAAGGATTGCTCAAGTTTTGGAGCTAGCACGATTTGATTCAAGAGCTTGTGCATCAAGACCACATCAAGTACTCAAGAGGAGTCTAGTTGGATCATGTTTGGACCAAGTCAAGAAGATGAGAAGACTTCAAGATGAAGATTTGTGTCTAGGTTTGTTTTATAAGATTTTATTTTAGATTAAAATGTAAAGGATAGAATAGTTGGTAGATTGCTCAAGTATATCTTACATACACACACTCTTGATTTAGATATGTTTTCATAAAAGAATTTTTTATTTGAAAAAATACAAAAATAGTTTTCTTTTTGAAAAATACCGGTTTGGTTTTTGGTATTCAAAGTTTACATGTCTTTAACCAAAATCATGTTTAGAGCTAATGTCAAAAACATAGATATTTCATCATGTTTGTGTAGTGGATCATATCCATATACACTATGCTTTCAAAGTGTTTAAAATATCTTGTTTTTGTATTTGGAGAGAGAAGTTTTGGAAAAACTAATTTTGAAAAATACAGTTTTTTTTTTTTAGCCAAAATTTCTAAGTTACAAAATAGTTCAAAATTATTTGTAACATGTCTTGATTTTGCTCAAGCATGTTTGTTTATCAAAGTATAATGTTAAAACTATTTTTGTAGATTTTTCATAATTTTTGGGATTTTATTTGAGTCAAAATGACCAAGTTTTCTTTCTCTAAAATCCCTGACCTGGCTTCTGCGGTCGACCGAGCTTGAAGTTTCGACTGCGTCGGTCGACCGACGTGCACAGAACGTGCACGCCAGCTTGGCTGGAGGGCCGGTCGACCGGGTCGGTCGACCGCCAGAGAGCTCTGCTCTCTGGAAAGCCCCGGTCGACCAGGCCGGTCGACCGGACAGAGAGCCTGCTCTCTGTATCCAGGCCTCGGTCGACCGGGCCGGTCGACGATGGCACAACGGTCAGAAATCTGACCGTTGGTCGGTCGACCGGGCGGTCGACCGACAGGTCAATCTGGCTCCCAACGGCTAGTTTTTCTAGCCCTATAAATTGGGGCTTTGGGGGGCTGTTTTAGACAAGATTTAGAAGAAGTTTTGGGCTAGTTTTTACTACTCATTTCAGTGGTTATATCCACAAGTTTTAGAACCAATATTTTCAAATCAAAAGAGAGTTTATCAAGAGTATTTCAAGAGTGTTTTTTCTTGTGTTTTTCACCACACATTCCATCCTTATTTTTCTCACAAACACTTGAGCTATCCATTGATATATTCATCCTATAGGAGTGTTATTGTGAGATTGTTTTTAGGTGATCAAAGTGTTGTGATCACCAAAGACTTCTTTCTTTACTTTGAGGAGGCGGACGAGTGTGTTCGCATTGTTTCGGGTTCTAGTGGGAACTCGGTGTTTGAGGTGCGGCCTCAGTGAGCTAGTGGGCTTGCGGTGTGTACGAGACTAGAAAGTCCAAGGAGTTCAAGTGTGAACTCGCCTTGTAGGTGTTGCGGCACCGAGTGATCCGGTGGGATCGATTTTAGTGGAAATCCTTCATAGTGTTGAAGGCGGGGACGTAGAGCAAGTGTGCTCGAACCTCGAAACAAATCTCTCGTGTTTGCGATTGCTCACTCTCTATCTCTTACTCTTGTTTATATCTTGCATGCTTATATTGCTTTCATCTTTATATGCTTGATATATATTTGTGCTCATATTGTTATATGCTTGGGGATTGTTTGCTAACACTTGTATTCAACAAAGAGAGCCACGCGACACCTCAACTCTTATTTAGAGGAATCTTGAGGAGTTAGTCCAGAGCCCTTCACGGGAAATTCGGCTACACTCTTGTGTTATACATGGTGTTTAGTTTAAGAAGATTTAGTTTGCATCATATAAGTTTTAATTCCGCATTAATTGACCATTAGATTAGCTCATCACCTATTCACCCCCCCTCTAGGTGATTTTCAATTGGTATCAGAGCCAAGTGCTCTTGATTTGGGTCTTATAACCTAGAGTTAAAGATCCTCATTTTAGGATAATCACAATATTTGTACACACACCATGGATTTCATGTCACCACCCACCTTTGACATTCTTAACATCCAAACTGGAAGGTTAAGATGTCCTTGTACCTCAAAGGCCTAGGAATTCATGTTTATCTTGCTACAATTAAAGATTCATATGTTAATAATAGCAAGTATATTGAGGCTAACTCAAAGGCCATTCATGCTTTAAAATCAACCCTAAATGATGAATATTTATCTAGGGTTTCTAACATTGACTCGGCTTTTGTAGTATGGAACACAATTCTCTCCCTGGCGAAAATGAACAATAGTATGCGGGGAGCGATTCGGATGTTGGAAGTGACACCTCCAACGTGTGCTATATGGTCCAAGGGGATAACCCTCTTGAGGTAACTACTGAATCCGAGGTAGATGAAGATGTTGATATGTCCTATGATGAGCTTACATGTTTTTGTCAACAACTTCTAGAAAAATATGACATGCATAGAAAAGATAATAGAAAATGAAAAATAAAATTGATTGCATGTCAAAAGAAAAGGATTCTTTTCAAACAAAATTGAAAATGTTTTAAAAGAAAATGAGTCTTTTAAAAATAAAATTGCATGTTTTGAAAAGAAAATGAAAGTTTGAAAAATGAGAATGTTTCCTTGATGTCTAAATTAAATGATCTTTGTGAAGGAAACACTAATTTGAAAAATAAAATTATTTTAGTGAAAAAAACAAAAGAAGTTACTTTGCAAGAAAATACTTCTTTGAAAAGAAAAATTGTTGAAAAAGAAAAAGAAAATGTTTCTAAAAAGAATAAGAAAAATGATTCTCATTCTCATCATGCTTTACATGCCACCACTAATGAGATGAAATTTTTGAAAAATAAAATAAATTGTTTGAGCTCAACTTTGAGCACATGTGCATTTAACCATAATAGGTTGGAGTCCTTATTTTCAAAGAAACAAGCTCCACATGTTCATGCACATCATCCACATCATGCCATGCACACTTTACACGCCACGATCACACACATACTAATATGCATTCTAAGGTGTACAAATGTACACATTGTGGCCGCAAAGGCCATTTAGCAAAATTTTGTTTTGATAAGATAAATGCTTTAAATTTTGCTAATAAGAAAAATGTTTGGGTTCCTTACAAAGCTAACCCCCAAGGACCCAAAAGAAAATAGGTACCAAAATTCCCACCTTGTGTTTTAATATAGGTGCGGGCTCTCACAAAACGTGAGAGGGATGGTGCCTTGGTAGTGGATGTATGGACTTGATGGACACACATTTGATGCACTACTATCAAGGAGGTTTGGTGGGATAACCACCATGTTTTGGAGATTTGGAGTATAGTTCTTATGGTTGGTAACTATCTCTAAACTCCTACTTTGTTTACATGCTTGTGTCATATATGATATTTTAAGCATGTTCAGGTTTTATTTGTTTTGTGCTTCATGTGATAAATACTAGTTTAAATGTAGTGTTATAAAAACTTGTGTATATACATGTACAAGTAGTGAGCAACAAATTGATTCTTATATGTTTGCACTTCATTGTTCATTTGTACTCACTACATGCCCATGTATAGACTAGTTTTGATGATTTCCTCATTTATAATTGTTTTGCCAATTTCATGTTTTGCTTTATGTATATGTATTCTATATTCAAATCTAATAAATATACATGTATGCTCCTGAGTCATTTGCCTTCATGCAATTTACATTATGGACTCTTTATGTTTAGGATATGTATGCATATTGTTAGTTTTGGATAAATCATACATATACCTAGAAGTTTATTTTTAAGATGAAAAATGAATTTTTATGATTTTCATCTTATTTGATAAATGAATGATTTTTGTTTGATAAAATAATATTCATGATCATTTGAGCTTCATTGATTATCTTCATGAAAAATGCTAATTACATGATTCTTGTGCACTCACCTTTTATTTGTTTATTCATGACTTTGTTTCATGATTATTTTTGAGCCTTATAGATTTTGAGTGTCAACTCTTGTGTATTTGGTATGATTCATGAAAAACTTATGATTTGATTTCATGTTTTGAAGGATCTTTAACTAGTTTTTCAAAATTATTTTAACTAGTTAAGTATTCTTCATTTGGTAGTGTTTTCTCTACTAAAAAATTTTTTCAAACTCTAATTTTGAAAACCCCTACCAACACCTCTTATGGGAGGACGGATGGGCGAGTGTGCCTTGTAAGCTTAATTGAAAAATCTTTTATCTTGAGCATATAATGGGTGGAAGGTTATGAGTTATATACTTGATCTCAATTGGTATTTCATTTTGTATATACTCATATTTTGTTTCCTATATATGTATGCTTCATTTCAAATAATATCAATTTCTATTGGTATTTTCATTTTCATACATATATATGATTTATTTGTGCTTAATTAAATAGGTTTATATGTTTTTAAAGCACAAAGTTTGTTTATGCTAAGCTTGATTCAAATTCTTATTTTCAATTGGTATCTCAATTGATTGTTTAATAAGCTTTTGCATAGTTTTAAAATGATATTTCTATTGATATAAAAAATATGCAATAATTTTCAATTGGTATCAATATGATTCTATTTTTGATTAAAATTCAAAATTTGAAATGTTTATTTAACAATTGGTATTGGTATATTAAAATTTGACTACAATTGGTATCTTAAAAATTTGTTTTATTGAGAAAAATTCAAAATGTTGTTTTAATAAGAAATATTAAAAATGTTTTGATGTGTATTGCCTATATGCAAGGGGAGCTTAACATCT
>JAVJIF010013122.1:0-107095 GCA_038442645.1 Agave tequilana
CTCTCTCCCCCCGTTTCTCTCTCTCATATTCTCTTTTCTCTCTTTAGGTCTTTCTCTCTAGATTTCTCTTTCTCTCTCCAGGTCTCCCCCTATCTCTCTTTAACTCTCTCTTTCTCTCTCTAGGTCTTTCTCTCTAGCTTTCTTTCTCTAGCTCTCTCCCTACGTCTTTCTCTCTAACTCTCTCATTCTCTATAGGTTTTTCTCTCTACCTCTCCCTTTCTCTCTCTAGGTTTTTCTTTCTAGCTTTTCTTTCTCTTTCTAGGTCTTTCTCTTTAGCTCTCTCTTTAAAATATAGATATTTATATTTTAATATTTTGGAGGCGTGCACGTATTCTGGGATTATGAATTTTACGATGATTTTCCGAAGACTTTTTTGGCTAGTGTCCTCACCTTCTCATTGGGTTTCATCGCTTCGTCGGATCAACTATATTTTATTCTATATTTTGGGATTGTATTCATATTTTGTATTGGGTTGTACCCTTGTATTTGTATGTGACCGAGTGCCCAGGACTATACATGTATGATGGCTGTGATGGTTGCTTGTACTTGGGTAGTTTACTTTCTGTACATATGAAATGTTATGATGTTGTCTATTACTGCTTTATTATATGTATGTGATCGACACTAACACCTACTGCAGGTACCTATACAACATTCAGGCTTAACCGCTCTGCGGTTTCACTTCAGCTTTCGGGCTTTAAATTTCAGGTTTTCTATCTTCACTGGGAGCTTAGCTACGTCGTGTGGTGTGAGCCGAGCGTAATTGCGTAGCCTCGTTAGGCACGGCCTACTATGTTCCTGCTTTGCTCGAACCTTTGGGTTTTACTAGCACACCGTTGGCTGCAACCGAGCTTAATGGCATAAGCCTCTTCAGGCACAGTTTAGCTAAACTCCCATATTGCTCAGCTTCAGATTTAACATCTCTGAGATTTATTAAAGGCTAGTTCTATTTCAGCATCGCCTGATAGGCATGTTTAGTGCCAAACACTTTATTCACTAAACTCGCCTAGGCGAGATGCTGCCAGAATTTAGACTCGCATTTTAAACAGAGTTACTTCGGTAGTCCTGCCAGGCGCTTTAGTGACTAAACACTGTTCATTGTCTGTGCCTCTAGCTTCCTCAGCTCTACTTGATTGTTCTCAGTTATTTCTCTATCGCTAGAGATGCTTTCACTTGTTGTGCTAATATTAACCATGCTGTCTCTTGTCATCTACCTGATAGCATCCTCCGTCATGCTATTACCTGACATCTTGTGTGATATGCTGACTCTTATAATTATCATAATAACAGGAATGATGACCTGACATCTTAGTTACATCTTGATATATTCTAGTACAAACTGTACTCCTGATGCTCCTGACATGTTCTTGCTCATTCCCGTAATCTGATAATTATCTAATAAACTATAAAAAGAGACAACTTGCATCAGGTTGGGGGAAACTTGTGAATATCAATACATGTTCAAGTTTACAGTGGTATTAGGTATGTTGTGCAACTAAAACTTTCGGTTCAACCTGAGGGCCTCTAAATGTTCCAAGGGGAGTGCTGGTTCCCTTCCTCATGTTATATTCCTGAAGGGCAAACAATATAACTCTTATGTAGACCTTGCGGTCGGTTCCATAAACCAGCAACGTAATATCATGGACCGTGGTCCCAAGCATGTACAAGACCCACTATAAGCATTGTTCGTTGATGCCCCCGTTGGTTTCCAGTAACAACCTTACTTTACTCAAATGTGGATATATATGTGCTGGGACGGTAGTCCACATATCTAGACATCTGGGTAGGATGAGTAATAATAATAATAAGATGCCTAAATAATTTGTTGTGTTGCTTTGCAAACTGGGTTATACCGCTGGTTTTGCCATATTTGCTTCCATTGGGTTTTACTTCAGATTTCCTGTTTTATTCATAGTTATTTATTTCATGTTTACGACCAGTATGCTACTCCTCTAGTCCTTTGCTTGATACTACTCATGTTCAGTTGTACTTATCCTCTTGACTTGATCACTTATGGTTTTATACTGATTCCTGGTTATCAATCATTACTTGATGTCTCATGCATATCTGGAGTGCCTATGTTCATGACATGATTTCCAATGCATGTCGTTTAATTCAAATTTATTGATATACGAGTGCATGCTCATGCACGCCGCTTGGCATTTGCCATACCACTCCGCTGTGGAGTTCTGACTCCCTTGGATCTTCATGTCCAGATCTCAGAGTTTGGAGCTTTTAGATTCTCTCGGTTGCTGAATGAGTGGTGCAACAGAAGCGTAGATCATCGATAGACTGTCTGAGGCCCTATCTTTTCAGGTCCCTTACTCAGCTCTAGAGTTTTATTGTTATGACTCTGAGCCACGTTTTGTATAATTCTTAATTGTATATCTCTTTGTTTTCTCGCATTTGCCTTATCGGTGATGTAATATTTTATAATATTATGTCACATCTTGTAATAACTTTATAATTATACTCATATATTAGAATATATAATGCATCACGTACTTTTGCTCTCTGATTCTTGTCTGTACTGATGCTTAGCGTATATACGTGAGAGTATTTCTGACTTGTGTATATACGTTGCAGTAACAACGTACCCGCGGGAACGGGGCATTACAGGGTGGTATCAGAGCGTATACTCTCACATCCTCAGTACAACCAATCGACAAATTAATGGTAAAGAAATTTGCAAGTGGAATGCATGAGTTCTGATTATACAATCAACTACAAGTGTAAAGTTATCTATTTTCTCTTGATAATCCTTCTCTTGAATTCTGAAGTTCTCCTATCCTTTCATACTTCAGTTCATTATTTTTCTTAGGCCAACTCGAAAATAAAAGACAGAAAAATCATAACGGTTCTGATTCTTTTTAGGGTACTCTAGTGGAGAAAGTGTTGACATGAGGCGACTTCTGCAAATGGATTTTGTGGGTGTAATCCACTGAAAACCCTCAGGAGAGAAAACTCCTCCTCTAGGGAAAACCTAGAGGTTTAATGGCTTGTTGCACATGTTCAGTGCAATCGTGTCACCTGCGAAAGTGGTGTAATAATTCCTTTAGTTTTTTGTTTTGCTCGGGACGAGCAAAAGATAAGCGTGGGGGTGTGATTAGTCTCTAAAACTTCATATTTCATACCACATCTTCACATTTATTTAATATTAAATTCTGCTAATAATATCTCTCTTGCATGTTTCTAGGTCCATAGCATGAAATGAAGAAGAAGACCCTAAATCACCATTTGATTGGTGATCAAAAGCCTACATGAATAGCCATTGACTTTGGAGAGCTGATTCATCAAAAATAGGGCCGAAAATCAGAAATCGAGACTTCCATCTGACAGGGGACAGACGTGACAGCGTGGGGCCTTAGTATGGCCGCGAAAATGTAGACTATGCCGCATTTTCGCGGCCATACGGGCGCGGGCGCGGCCCTACTTTGGGGCAGGGTTTGCCCCTGGCTCCCTTTGCCCTGGTGCCTATAAATACCCCCTTGAGGTTCTTCAATTGGAGATATGCAGAGTTTAGTACAGTTTCTTTCATGTTATAGTTTAGGGCAGTTTAGTTTAGGTTAGTTCTTCTTCTTCCTTTGTATATTCCATTTCTTTTAGGTCTTGTAATAGGAGGGAGAGTGGTACATGTTGAGGAAGCAAGAGTGCTTATAATAGAAGGTGATAATCTATGAAAGGTGCTCTCTTACCCTATCTTTATTTTCTTCTCTCTAATTTTTTTTACATATGTAGCTAACTTTTCTCTCATGGCAACTAACTACTAACCACTAACTAGTCTAACTTCTTATTTAATAATCCACATGAATCTAATAGCCTCTACTTTGCCTTACTCTTGTAAGAGCCATTGATGGCTCATGATGATGGATCGAACACTCTAACATCTAAATCTCAACAAGCTAACATTACTTTATTTCATACCTGCTCTTATTTGATTTTGATGATTTAAGTGTAGCTTGCACTTGCTGGTTGAATTTGAATGTGAAAGTTAACATATGAGCCATACTTTGTAACGCTCTTGAACCAAGGACTAGTGATTGCCAAGGATACATGTGAGGTAACTATCACTAAGAGGTTAGCATGCTAATGGAATCATTAGTAGTTAGTAGCCATGAGTTTTCTTTATATTTTCACTTTGTTTTAGAAACATTCCAAAAATCACAAATATCTTATCTTTTATGCTTCTCACTTCTTCGTGTTTCACCGTACTTCTCTTTTTATTCTTTATTTTCTTTTCTTTTGATTCTTTCAAATATTGAAGAACTTTTAACACACACGGAATAAACCAGTAAATCTTCTATCGCCTCCCGTCCATGTGGATTTGACTCGTTTTAGTCTCTATGCTATAACGGACATATCGAGGAAGCCAAAGCACACACACTTAACTCTTGATTTCAAAACATACACTTTTCGTGTGCAATTTTTTCCCGATCACTTCTCAAAAATTGCCTCCACTACCATCATCACCTTCACCAAATTCTACCCTCATACAACATCACCACCCCCATCACAACCTCGTCCTTCCTCCCACTCCCCCAATTTCATCACCTCCTCCATAATTTCAACACCACCACCATAATCTTCACCCTTTGACTCCAACACTACCCAAAACATCTTACCCCCTCCTTCGATTAGCCAGCATCACCGCTAGCCATCAGTGGCAGGCAGCACCCCCATCATGGCCTAGCCCACGGCCAGGCCATGGGCCCCCCAGGCTCAGTGCATGAGAAGGGGTTGCTCCATGTCCTCTCTTTCCTCTCTCGGTTTATCTCTCATCTCTCTCTCTCTCCTGTCTCTTATTCTCTCTCCCCCTAAATATTTATTTATATTTTTATATATTTTTCAAATCATTAGTGGCATATGTGCATGTGTTTTAGGATTTTGAGATTTGTAGTGCTTTTCGAAGATTAGGCGACTGTTCTCGCCTCTTTTCTGAATTTTTTCGCTTTGACAGGTGACTGTATTTATTTGTGTAATTGATGAAATTTTAGAATTGTATATTTGTATTGATGGATTTGTAGTGGACATGTATTTGTACTGGTGTTTTATGTTTGTATCAGTGTGGGTGTGTACATGTATTCTGTGGACATGGATCTTTACCAATGCAACGATCACTTGTAATAGTGTAGTTCTATATCCATTCTTATACATGCGCGTATGTTTGCTTCTATCATTTCCTGCAGGTACTTGCTCAGCCTCTGGGCTTAACCACTTTGTGGTTTTTACTATAACCTTCGTGTTTAACCTCTCTGAGGTTTTTAAGGCCCTCTGGACTTTCTATATGCTACACCGGTAGGTCGACCTAGCATCATCACTCTACCGCTAATTTCCTTAAGAGCATAGTTACCCCTTGAGTATGGCTGTACCGTGAGCGGTAGCATGGAGTTCATACGTATGCTGTGGCACGTGTGTTTAGCTATGCAGCGAGCGGTAACCACGCCGAGCGTTATAGCATCTAGTGTTGTATATTAGCTTCCCCAGGTTGCTTAGCTTCGCTTGGATGATCGCTTGCTTGTTTACTCGCTTGTCGGTTCTCTTGACTGCTAGCCATATATGCATGTGTGTTGTTTGGTACTAACATATCTTGCAGGTACATACTCTGGGCTTAATCATCTCTCTGAGGTTTACTAAAGTCCTCTAGACTTTCTAGCTACACCTGAAAAGACAGCTTAGCATTGAGTGTTTAACAACTAAACACGCCTAGGTGGAACTCTGCCGGAGTTTAGACTCGCATTTTAAGCCGAGTCATTCCTGAGTTTCGCTGGTCGCTTTAGTGATTAAACACTATTCGCTGATCTTGTCTCCGGCACTGTTTAGCTTTTCTTTGATGTTTACTTGCTTGCTTATTCGCTTGCCTACTTCATAATCTGACTATTGTTCTTTATTAATGATTGTGAAGAGTTTGAAATCCTTACTTATACAATTTTTCTAAAAACTGTATGTTTCTTGTAATTGTACCGATCCCCTGTATCGATACCATTTTTCTGTATTCGTACCGATCCTAGTCTCCGTACTATTTTTCTGTATAGTGATATACGATAGTGATATCTACTGTGCTTATTACTTAACATGCTATTACTTGACACCTGACTCCCGCATGCTATCACTTGACACCTGTCTGTTATCACCTAATTCCTGACATACTTAACACCTGACATCATACGTGATACACTTGACTTATAATTATTACTTACTAGAATGATGACCTAATACCTGACATGCTCTGATGTAATCCAGTACAACTTGTACTCATAATACACCTGACATGCTTCTACTCATTCTCGTACGCTGATAATTAGCTAATGAACTATAAAAAAGATAACTACATCAGGACTGGACGAACCAATGGATACTGATGTAATGTTATGTTTATAGTGGTCGTAAGTCTGAGGATTCATGTTGACTATCTTAATCCCCAAATTCGGTGACACGTGTTCGGGTGTAATATAATTCTCGAGGAGTGATAGTAGTAGTGGGATGTTGTCCCAGACAGAGGTGGGACCACTATAAATATGGTCCATCAATCTTCCTTAGTTTCTTATAACCACTCACCTTACTCATATATGGATGTATGTGTATTGAGATGTACACAAGGACACATACCTAGGTATGTGGGTCTGAAGAGTAATAATAATAAGATGTTAATTAACAATTCATTATGTTGTTTTACAACTCAGGTTGTATACACTTAGATTATGGAATATGGGGCTTAAGGTATATAGATGAGGGTTTCTTTGCTTGGATTATTTCGTCGACATACATGTCTCATGAAGCCATAACTGAGTTTATATGGCTGGTTTTGTTTGTATTCAATATTACTGATTTTATCGATTTTTTATCAGTTTTATGATGTTTTCTTAGTTTAGGAAACAACTCAGGTTATACGAACTCAGGATATGGTAATGTAAGATGTAAGGTATATAGATGAGGGTTTTCTTCTTTGGATTATTCCTTCGACGTACTAATCTCACGGATCTGTAATTTAGGCTTGTATAAATGGTTTTGCCATATTCGCTTTAGTTATTGCCTCCTTGTCTGCTCCTGCATGTCTCTACTCATGACATGATTTTCAATACAAGCTTATGATTCGAATTTATCGATACATGTGTGCTTGCCCCTGCACGCCACTTGGCACTCATCTTGCTACTCATTGGGTTGCTTCTGACAACTCTAAATCTGCATTTCTAGATCTTAGAGTTTGGACTATGATGGACTTCTATTGATCAGAGTTATGTAGCGGTTACATCGTGAATCAGCAGTAGACCAGTCCGAGACCCTATCTTTCCAAGCCTCCTTGCTCGTCTCTCGAGTTTTTCTTTTTGTAACTCGTGAGTGACTTTTGTACTGTCTATAATTTTATATCTCTTTGTATTCTCGCATTTGCGCTTATCGATGATGTAATATTCCTAAAATATTGTATCACATCATGTGATAACTCTGTAATTGTGCTCATATGTGGAATGTATAATGCACACATACTTCCGTACCCTGATTCTTGCTTGCACTATGCTTAGCATATATATATATATATATATATATATATATATATATATATATATATATATATATATATATATATATATATATATATATATATTTATATATATGGGGGTATTTCTGACCTACATATGTACGTCGCAGTAACGTCTGCGTACCCGTGGGATCAGGGTGCCATAATATATAGGTTCAAGATCAATGTTGGCTCGGGAATGTGGTCCAAATCAGGTAAGGATATAAGCGTCAAAAATGAGTCAAAAATTGGAACAGAATCACAAAATTAGGGATATAGGTCATATTAATATTCAAATTCAATCTCATTGAAGTGATAACTTGCTAATTTGACAATGGTTAAATATTGGTCAAGGTCAAGATGGTGTGACAAAATTGAATCTTGAATTTCAAAATAACATGACTCTTGGGCCAGATCAATGGGTTTGTGCTATCAGGAATGGTCAAATATTGATAAGGGGGTGTCCTCATTTCTATAAATATTGGCCAATTGACTAATTTTTGTTTCTAACACATCGATGGACTGGGTAACAAAATTTTGAGACTGAATCATGTCTTCTATACTCTTTTCAGTCAGTTGGTTCTTCTTGAAAATATGAGCATAAAAATTGGTTCTGGAAATTTTGTTAAAATTGTGAGTCCTTTAGATTTTAAATTTGTCGCTCGGACTCATGTAAGCTTTTAGACTCTTTTCAAACTTTGATTTTTTTTCTTTCAAATAGTTGTTCAAGAAAAGAAGTATATGAAGCTGAATATTGAAAAGATAGTTGATAATATAACTTGGGGAGGCGTATCTCCACTGACTCGATGAAGAGTGGAGATGATTGTCCAATCCTATTCATAATGCTAAGGTTAAGGAGTATGTTGAGTCAGATAAAACCAATCCAGTATATTTGGTTGGTTAAAGTGAGTTAATGCTAGGTTGGTGATATCCGAGTCAAAGAAGGTTGGAGTGAAATATGAATTCATATTAGTATGGAAAAATTAGGGTTATGATCCATTTCAAATGAAATAGTAAAAATAAACAAAAATAAATAAATACACAAAAAAAAAGAAATAAAAAATAAATCTTATGTTAGGGTAGATTTTAGACCTAGATGACTCCTAACCGGTTGACTATCCAGGAGAGGTATATCGCAGTAGCCTTATCACAGGTTAATAGGCCAGGTAGAGCAAAACTCAGTGAGAGGTATTTGTGCAGAGCAACGAGCCTTAATTATACTAAACCATTAGTTTTCGAGGATCTTGCCTCCTAATCCCCAAGCTTAAATACCGATTTGACCAGAGTCAAACTCTAACAACTTCCTCCTAAGGCAGTCTCCTATTGAGTTTGAGATGTCCATAGGGAAAATGTCTACTCAGTTTTAGTTGGGATTCGTTAGTGAGTGAGGAGATAGTTTTTAGACTAAAGAATGGTAATGACTCCCCCACCATATATTGTTTATAGGTTATGCCCTTAGTCATTTTAGTACAAGTGTACAAATATTCAGCAAAAAGTAACACTCAAGCAATATTTCATATAAGAATGTACCCTATACGAAATACTATGCACACATACTTTGGCTCCAATACTCTTCATTAGTAATTAAAAAAAACGAATTAAACGAATGCCTAGATGCAAGTTTAATCATTTTTTAACAATTGAAATCAACCGGTTATTATTGAATTAAAAACAGTGTGCAGAATATATTAACAAGAAAAACTGATAGTTGTAGAAGCTGTATCTTCTCAATTCAACCACCTGAACAAAATAAAGGTGAGTAGTTCACCTCTATTGTCGCGCAAACATGGCTTTGGTCGTGTTTTCGCGACAAAGAAGAGGGTTCAAGTGCTCTACCTTCTTGAGCAGAGTCATAGAGTAACATGTATTCTGCGATTGTTAGTTTTCTGAAGTTTCCCCTACACACAAAAATAGAGAAGAAAAATTAACCATTAAATAAATTAATGAAATATAGTCCCCTCATTGGCAAAGTCACCAAAATTTGATTGGGGTAAAAGGAGTGCAAAGAACATAGAGTATAGAAATGATAGATTAAGATTATGCTCTTGTTTCTTGATCGGTTACTGATATTGCATATTCATTGGTACATTCTCATATTTTATCTTAATAAACTCTGCTATTCAATCATATTTATTGTTTAAATTAATGCAAGCCTTTACTAAAGGAAATGGAAAAGAAACGAGCCCAAAAGCCCATTTAAATTCTGACGTAAATGAGTTTAAATTAAAATCAAGGACTGGGACAAATATTCAGGAGATTGGTAGAAGATCAGAGCAAATCAGAAGATCATACCAAATAAAAACTGGTTAAAATTTGAATTTCTATGAATCTATTTGGTTAGCTATAGATCCACGAAGGTATCATCAAATCTAGAGACAAAACTGGAAAAACTAGTTGAATAAAAGGAGATGAAACATGATCTAGAAGCTGCGCTCCCCTGATGTGGCCACATCCAGGCCATGAAATCACGGCCATAACTGTGTTTTCGCTACTTTATTAGAGGGTTAGGAGAAAGTTTGCTCTCCCTACCTTCTCACACTCTACCCTCTTCCATTTTGCTTATAAAAGCTGGGATTTTTGAAGACAAACGAACACGACTGAGCAGAGACAAATTTTAAGCTAGTTTTTTTTCTAGTGAGGTTTAGAATTTTTTTCTTTTAATGTAATTTTTAAGCTTTATTTATGTAACTTAGAGGAGAGAAGAGTTTCATGAGAGAATGAGATTGAAGATTGTAATGAGAGTGACACTAGTGTAAGTGTTCTTCTCTTCTTCCATTATCACTTGATTTAATCAAAAGTTACAATTTTGTTCATTTTGTTTCACTTCTACTTTTCTTCATTTTATTTTGATGATAATCTAAGTGAGTCTCATAGCATCAGAATTGCCTTGCCTTTGCTAATGCCACCAATAACTCATGACGATGGATTCCTCCGGTATGCTTATATCATTTCATGATTGCTCGATGAAGTCTTGATGATATAATATGAATGGAGACAGAATTATGTCTTATGGGTTATGCGTAGATCGCCTCCGAATCAAGGTAAACATGTCAACTGTCCAAGATAAGTCATCGGCCAAAATAGGTAAGTAAGTAATTTTAGTTTTCGTTCTTTCTTTTAATTACCTAGTTGAACACTTAAATAACCATCTCTTTACTCTTTTTAATTCTTTCTTTAACTTTATTTCCTTTTACAGAATCATCATCTTATTCTCTCTTCCACTTTCTATTAAATTAACATAGCTTTAATTTTTCTTTTCTTTAAAAAATAAAGAAGAACTTTTAACTAGTTTTAATAAACTTGAAAAGAACTTATCAACATGCTTCTATTGCTTTTCTTTGTGGATCACGACCCGCATAGCTACTTGCTATAACAGTAGAATTGAGAATCTTGCAATCTATTACTAAACTTTTATCTTTTTTGTGCATAGGTTTATCTCAGTCAAATTTTGGCACCGTTGTTGCGGAGGAACGGTAAATTTTCTTTCAGTTTATTTAATGGTCAAATCTTCTATTTTTGTGTGCAGGGACTGAGTTAAATGAAACGAGAGCTACAAAAACATATGAATGGCTCAGAGATTCTACTCTGGAAAGTAAAGCCCAAAAGCCCTCAACCTTGCCGCACTAACACAGCAAGTTAAGTGGCTCTTTTTTCTTGCAGGGTGGATGATTTGAAAGTTTAGGATTATGCTACTATTAATTTCCTTATTTAGCTTACTATATACATCTTTTTAACCTCAACAGTAAATCATGTTTTTTAAATGCTAAAAAAAATATTTAGACTTTGCATTTAAGGCACTGGTCTAATTACGTTTCATTTACATTATTTTTGAAGAGTGCTGGAGAAAAAGTACGTGTACATGGCATATAGTATAGGATCACTTTCGAATTATTTATATTGCTTAAGTTTGCTTTTCATTTACACATTGCACTAAAACGATTAAGGGCTTGTGCTATAAACAAGATAAGGTGGGAAGTCATTACCCTCCCTTAGCCCAAAAACCATCTCCTTATTCACTAATCAAGCCTAACTAAAACTGAGTAAACATCGCCCCTAAGGACATCTCAGACTCATTTAGGAGATTGACCTAAGGGAAAAGTTATTAGAATTTGACTATTATTAAATCGGTGTTAAAGGTTGGGGATTGAGAGTCGAAACCTTGAAGAACAGTGGTTTGGCATAATTAATCCCGTTACTTAGGCACAAATACCTCCTACTGGTTTTGCCCCTACTGGCCGATTGACTTGGATCAGATTGCTGCAATATACCCTGGCATTTCATATCTCTAACCAACCAAGTATGCCCGATTGGCCTTATCTGAATCAATATATGCCCGGTCTTAAAATTATGAACAAGACTAGAAAATCTTCTCAACTCTTCACAGAGTTAGTGGAGATACAACTTTCCCGAGTCATATCGTCAACCACAATATCCAGCTTCATATATTTCTTATCAAGATCAACTCATAGAAGAAAAATCCGATTTAACTAAGAGAATAGAAGACTTGATTGAGTCCAAAACAAATTCCAAGGCATGATGAACTCACAATCTTATTAAAATTTCTTAATCCAAGACCCTTGTTCCTTGTTCCAAGTCCCACAATAAGAAGAACCAATCGACTTAGGAAAAAGCATGGAACCTATGATTCATTCCCAAAACTATTCCTTCAATATGTTTGAAGCACTAATGAGTCAACTAAACGATGCTTATAGGGTAGAGAAAACTCTTCCTTATCAATATTTTATCAATTCTGATTGTCCTAACCATATTGATAAGAACCGAGAATCATGATGTCTTTCAGACTTTAACAAAGATTAAATTTCACCACAATATCTTTAACTTGACTAATACCGAACTATTAACAAATTGGTAAGTTTTCATTTCAATGAAATTAAATTTGAACATGAATGTTAACCCGATCTTTAATTTTGTGATTCAGTTCCAAATTTTGAATCATTTTTTACTCCAGTATCCTTACCCGTTGGAACTAATTCTCGAGCAAACATTGATTCTCATACCCATATATTTTGAAAGTGAGCCACCAATTTTGGAAAGTCACATTTCATTGATGAGAAAAAAATGTGAATCTCAATTTTTTGATTTGGACTCAACTCTTGAACTGAAACTGACTATTAAAACTAAACTTGATTTGAGTCATATACCCGAGTTAGGTTGGTTCTCGTTCCTTTCATCTTTGAGCCCAAATCAACTATTTCACAAAATCACATTCTTTTATTGGACCAAGGTGTAGACCAAAATGACTCCGAGATGATATTCCATGATTGATCATATCAAGGGGATAATTTTCATGATAAGATCATGCATGATTCTATTCAATTTGGGGTAATAAACGTGTAAATAGAAAAGAGGTCATTCAAGGTTGGTTCCGTGAACCACCATATTATCTTGATTGAGTAGAAATGATTGGCCTAATCTGACCACCACCAGAATCACCACCTTGAGGAAATATTTTTCTTTCTCTTTCTTCTTTTTCATGCATATATGTATTCATTCATACATTGAGGACAATGCAAGAGTAGGTTGGAGAGAGTTCTAACATAACATAAGTTTTTATTTTAATTTATGAAAAAATATAACATTTTCTTCGCTTTAAAAAACTTTTTAAAAATAGAAACTATATTTTGACCTATTTTTGTAAGAAATTAAGTTAACTTTAACGAATAGAGAATAATAATTAGAATTTCTTGTACTTGGTGAAAATCAGATTATTTTTTTGATTTTAGGGCTAGGAAGAAAAATTGAAAAAGTAATTTACTATTGATTTTTACCTTAATGAAATATGCATATTTTATGCGCTTACACACTTAGGGTTCAAAAATAAAAATTCTTATACCTTATTAATAAAAAGAGAGAAAAAGAAATATATATATATATATATGAAAAATTCTTTGATTAAGTTGGGTATTTGTGCCTCAGAAGGTATATGTATTCATGCTTAAAAGTGGTCCATATAATTAATAAAATCCTTAACTTTTGTGGCCTTATATGCTCTAGTCCTTAAGTCCTTGGGTGTTTTCTCACCCGTTAACAGAAGGCCGTCTAGTTTGAGAATTACCGACCTTAAGTTCGTTACATGTGCAGATTAGAAAGCCTAATAGAAATAAGAAATAGTACCACAAAAAATTTGTTTTAAGGCATAACAGTTAGAGTTGAAGAATCCGAAATCAAACCTCATAGTCATGAAGGTGCATATAACTTAGGGTAAAATACAGTTTGACTCCTTATCCTGATTGATAATAAATTTTTGAATAGAGATTAGGTTTAGAAATGAAAAGTTTGGTTTTCCCATATCTTATAGATTACTTGAATTTTTGCAAAAATACTTTAAATATTATCTCATCTTTCTAAAATGTGTTTTCAAAATTCTAACACTTTGTTCTTTTTCTTTTTTGATTTAGTAGGTGTAATCCACTAAAAACGCTCACGAGACAAAACTCATCTTTTAGAGGTAACTTAGATATTTTAACGGATTGTTGCATATGCTAAGTGCAATAGTGATTCCTAAAAGTGTGTCAAATTAGATTAGCTCCATTTTTCTTTGTTTTGCTTGAAAATGAGTAAAATATAGGTGTGGGGGTGTGATTGGTTACTGATATTGTATATTCACTGTCACATTACCATATTTTATTTTAATAAACTCTGCTATTTAATCATATTTATTGTTTAAATATGTGCAGACCTTTTCTAAAGGAAATTGAAAAGAAATGTGCCCAAAAGCCATTTAAATTATAATTTAAATGAGTTTAAATTAAAATCAAGGATTGGGACAAATATTCAAGAGAGTGGCTGAAGATCAAAGCAAATCAAAAGTTCATACCAAATGAAAACTAGTTAAAATTCGAATTTCTGTGAATCTATTTAGTTAGTTAACGATCCACGAAGATAAAGCCAAACTTAAAGACTAAACTGAAAAACCAGTTGGATAAAAGTAGCTAACAAAAGATAAGTAATCTAATCCCTCTAGATGTGGCCACCTAGCCTAATCCAGGCCGCATTTTTGCGGCTATAACCGTGTTTTCACGGCTTTGTTAGAGGGTTAGGGGGAGGCCTTTGCTCCCCCTATCTTCTTATACTCTCTCCTCCTCCATTTTGCCTATAAAATCTGGGAATTCTGAAGGCAAACTCGCGCGACTGAACAGAGATCTTAGGCTAGTTTTTATTCTATTTAGTTAAAGATTTTTTTAATGTAATTTTTAACTTTATTTATGTAGCTTAGAGGAGAGTTTCATGAGAGAATGAGAGTGACACCAGAGTAAGTGTTCTTCTTTTCTTCCATTGTTAGTTGATTTAATCAAAAGTTGTATTTTTATTGTATATTTCTGTTTTTCTTCTGCTTTCTTTTTTGTTTTAATGATAATCCAAGTGAGTCTCATAGCATCAAAATTGCCTTATATTTGTGAGTGCCACTGATAGCTCAAGGACGGGCTGAGGGGGAGAGAGGGGCCTGATAGAGATTTGGTAAGATCTGATATTTAGAGTGATGGTTGGGACTTTTTAGGAGAACCAGGAGATAATTCTTTAATCGGGAGGAAAAATCAAGGAGATTTTAGGACAGTTACATAGAGAACCGCTCTAATAGATCAATTTATAATAGTGGTTTTGCAGGGAACCGCCGTTATAGATCTATTAGGACGGTTCTCTAAGGAACCGCCTAATATGTCTCTCCCATTAAATGTCTTATAATGGTGGTTCCTACAAGAATTACCATTATAAGTCTTTTATCTGTACCCATTAAAGTAGCTTATAATGGCGGTTCCTATAGGAACCTCCCTTATAAATCTTTTAGGGAGGTTCTTATAGAAACCGCCCTAATATGTCTCTCGAATTTTCTGCTCTTTGATAATCCAAATACAAGATTCTAGCTGTTCTCTAAAGAACCGCCATGAGATATTATATTAGAATAGTTACGTTTAGAATGCCCTAATATGTTTCAGGTTAATTTGTAAAAAATTTCAAAATATAAAAATTGCCACCGCTTTTTAATTACGGGGCGGTTACAGAACAAACCATAGTTAAAAGTGTCATCTAATTTCAATGCTATACTAGTTAAGCCATTTAACAAATTTTTTAAACTTTATAAATACAGACTCAATTGCCTTGAAACGGAGTCTTCTCGTAGATATTTGACTTGAAAGTAACTTGTTGAGCTTCAATCAACAATTTGAGATATTCCTATATGCATAGGTTGAAGTTGAGCTTTACTAAATGATCTTGAATAACCTATATAGTTATTAACAACATGTAATTATAAACAACTTTAAGATCATCAGTTTTTTAACTACATGAGCTAGGAAATATCAAAACACGAGCGATTAGACCTTTGGTTCAACACCTGCATGTGCAAAAAACTAGTTAGTTCAGGAGGACTTTATGCTCTGTCAAACATACTTGAAGGTTATTTTCATTAAAAACTTATTAATGAAATGCAAGAGACTTTAAGGTTCACTGTTTACTCTATAATGAAAAAGGTTTTGGGGAAGGCACAATATGCAGCTACCTTAAAGAGCAGTTAGGAAGATTTTAATATATTACAACTTCAATTGTTTGAAGAGAAGCAGCTAGGAAGTTACTCAGGGGAGCATCATATGGATTGTATTTATTGACCTTTCTTCACTCAATTAATATTTCCATCAACAATAAAAAGGCATGTTTCTTAAAACTCATCTTGATAATTACTCTTCATTTGTTACAATTTTCTCTCTCAAGTCTTTCCAACCCTGTTGTTGTGTACTTCTGAGTGAACGTCCGACTCCTGTTTCCATCTACTGGCAGTACATAATGAAGTCACAAATGTAAACGGGCTTTGAATATACGCACTCGACTTCAACGTGAACGTCCTTCTGCTACTCGAGTTGGTGGGAGTCATGGATTTTAGGTTGGACATTAATTAACTTAAATTAGTTGAATGAAACAAGAAAACGTGCACAAAAGAAAGAAGAGAAACTCCTATAGCGTTATATTTTATACAAGGGAAAACAGCTACTCCACGCAGGGATACTTGAGCAATAATCTCCTTGCCAGTTCGATAGATATAGGCTGCATGTAGAATATAAATCAAACAAGCCAAAAAGATACGTTGATAATGTTGATATGTCTTCAATGAATAAAAACAAATCAAGCCATCTTCTTAGACTTTTTCTCAAAATCAATTAGCCACCCTATGAATCTCTAGCCACCGTAAAAGTCATCAATAGCCACCCTATGAAATCTCTAACCACTCTAAAAGTGATCAATAGCCACCTTATGAAGATCTTAACCACCCTAATGAAATCAATTGGGCGACCCTATGATTTTGATATATGTGTGGGGTGAAGTGATAAAGGGGTTTAGAAGTTTTGCTTATAAATAGGCAGAACATTGCATGAGATTTCAAAGTAAGGAAGTGAGAAAGAGAGAGTTGCTAAATATTATATTATTCTCTCCTTCTCTTGCTATTTATCTTCCTTTTATTAAGCTCTAGTGAGTTGGGTTTCATTGGGCATGGGTGAGTGACATTAGAGTTGTAATCTCTTGTATTCTCCCCTTTTAATAAGTGGATTCCTCTTGCCTTCTCCGTGAACGTAGGTCTCATTGACCGAAGCACGTTAAATACTGGTGTGATGTTCTCTTTTTTTCTATTAGCTTATATTGCTATCTGTCTCTCTTTATACTTGTCATCTCTTATATTAGAAGCTCACTGTTACAAGAAACTGGTATCAGAGCGAGTGTTATTTTCTTGTGGGCTTCAAGATGGTTTCGGCAAAGTACAAAGTAGAGAAATTCGATGGGAGAAATAGCTTCAATTTATGGAGAGTCAAAATTCGGGCTCTCTTGGTGCAACAAGGCTTGTTGAAAGTCTTGTCCGGTAAGGACAAGTTGCCAAAATCCATGGCCGAGGACGAAAACGAAGAACTAGAGATGAAGGCGCATAGTGTCATACAACTTTGTCTAGCCGACAAAGTTTTGCGGGAGGTTGCCGATAAAGATATCGCCGCCAATTTGTGACTCAAATTAGCGAGCTTGTATATTAAAAAATCCCTGACCAACAAGCTCTACTTGAAGCTGCGCCTCTTCACCCTTCACGTGAAGGAAGGTACGCCAATTAAAGACCACTTAGATGAGCTCAATAAAATTCTCAAGGATTTAAAAAATATTGATGTTAGAATAGATGAAAAAGATCAAGCTCTCATCTTATTATGCTCATTACCTCCTTCCTTTGAAAATTTTGTTAATAGTATGCTCTCTGATAGATATATACTTTCTTTAGAAGATGTCAAATCAGCCTTACATTCTAAGGAGTTAAGACAAAAAGTGTCAGTTATAGGATGTGAGAATCAAGCTGAAGGCTTGTTCATCCGTGGTTGTACCGAGAAGGGTCGAGAAAAATCTCGAAAAAAATGTAGATCAAGATCTAGATTAGGAAAAATATTGAGTGTCATTATTGTCATAAGTTTGGACATTATAAAAAAAATTGCTTTAAGCTGAAAGAGAAAGACAAAGAAGATGTAAGGAGAAAAATCTCAAGATGAGAAATCTTTGGTTGTTAGTGTTGCAGAAGAAGCCTCCACATCACATGAGCTTCTTTCAGTTACCATTTTTGATATCTATTCACGAAATGAGTGGATTCTTGATTCAGATTGTTCTTATCACATATGTCCCCACAGGGACTGGTTTATGACTTACCAGCCAATTGATGGTGGTAATGTTTTAATGTGAAATAACATATCCTTCAAGACAATTTGTATAAGGTCAATCATGATTAGGATGCATGACAGTATTGTTAGAATGTTGAGTAATGTTCGGCATGTGCCAGGTTTGAAGAAAAATTTAATTTCTTTGGGCGCCCTTGACTCCAATGGCTATAATTTTTCAGCTGAAAGTGGAGTTTTGAGAGTTAGCAAAGGCTCTCTTATTGTGATGAAAGGAAAGAAGGTGAATACCCTTTATATCCTTCAAAGTAGCACGGTGACAGGTGATGCCACTGTGTCAATGTCAAAAGACCCAGACTTAGATATCACTCATTTGTGGCATATGCGGTTAGGGCATATGAGTGAAAGAGGACTACATGTGTTGAGTAAGCAAGGTTTGTTTTGTGGCCAGAAAACAGGAAAGGTTGAGTTTTGTGAATATTATGTTTTTGGCGAGCAGCACAAAGTTTCTTTTGGTATAGGTATTCATAGGACTAAAGACACCTTTAACTACATCCATTAAGATGTTTGGGGTCCCTCTCAGGTTTTATCGAAAGGTGAAGCTAGTTATCTTCTAACTTTATTTGATGATTATTCCAGAAAAGTTTGGGTGTATCCTGTCGAGCATAAGGGCGATGTGTATGCTACCTTCAAGCAGTGGAAGGTTATGATTGAAAAGCAAACAGGAAAGAAGGTGAAGCGCCTCAGGAGCGATAATGAAATGGAGTTCTGTTCCATGGAGTTTGATCAATTCTGCAAAAAAAAATGAAGGAATTATGTGGCACCGAACAGTTCGGTACACACCACAACAGAATAGAGTTGCAGAATGGATGAACATGACACTGTTGGAGAGAGCTTGGTGTATGCTTTCTAATGCTAGTTTGTCAAAATGCTTTTGGGCTGATGCAGTAAATATAACTTGCTATTTGGTAAATCAGTCTCTCTCTCTACAGCTATTGATTTTAAGACTCCTAAAAAGGTATGGTCAGGTACCCCTGCTAATTACTCTTATTTACGAGCATTTGGTTGCCTGCTTATTTCATATAAATGATGGTAAGCTTGAACCTAGGGAAAAGAAAGCTATATTTCTTGGTTATGCTACTGGGGTGAAGGGATACAGGTTGTGGTGTCCTAATCCTAAGTTACCTAAATTTGTTATTAGTAGGGATATTGCTTTTGATGAAAATTACATGCTTCAACTAAGAAAAGAGTCTGTTGTTGATATTACAGGTTCAGGAGAGAAAGCAAGCAAGTGAGTGGAGCTTGAAAGGAAAGTTACAGAAGGAGTGCAAAATAGAACACGCGTGAACCAGTCAATGATGCTCAAGGTTCAACTTTGGGTGATGGTAGACTGCAAGAGAAACAATACAGTATTACCACCGAGAGAGCAAGACGGTAGATCTGTCTGCCTAAGTGATACGCCTATGCAGATATGGTCGCTTATGCTCTAAGTGTGGCAGAATCTATTGAGATTCCAAGGCCTTCCACTTATAATGAGACTATCAGTTCTGATGAAGTTGCAGAATAGACTGTTGCTATAACTAAAGAGATGGAATCTCTTCACAAGAATCAAACATGAGAGTTAGTGAAGCAGCTCAGGGGGACAGAATATTATTGGCTGCAAATGGATCTTTAAGAAGAAATAAGAAATTTCTGGTGCTGAGTCTGTAATGTACGAAGCACACTTGGTAGCCCAAGGCTATAGTCAAACAGAGGGTGTCGACTTCAACGAAGTATTATCTCCAGTTGTGAAGCACACCTCTATTCGCGTGTTGCTAGAAATGATTTCTTGGTTCGATCTAGAGCTCGAACAACTTGATGTGAAAACAACCTTTCTTCATGGCGAGCTTGAAGAGCAGATCTCTATGCATCAACCAGAAAGATTCTTTATTGAAGGTAAAGAAGACCATGTATGTAGCTAAAAGAAATCTCTTTATGGTTTGAAGCAATCACCTAGGCAATGGTATTTGAGGTTTGATACTTTCATGATTGAGCGTGGTTACTCTAGGAGTAAATATGATAGTTGTGTTTATCATTGGAAGCTTAATAATAGTTCTTTAGTATATTTGCTTTTATATGTTGATGACATGTTGATTGCAGCTAAAGACATGTCTGAAGTTGATAAGTAGAAAGCTCAACTCAAAAAGAGTTTGAGATGAAGATTTGAAAGCAGCGAAGAAGATTTTGAGAATGGAAATTCACAGGAATAGGCAAGAAGAAAAGTTGTTCCTATCCCAGAAGACATACATCGAGAAGGTGTTAGGGAGATTTGGCATGCTTGATGCCAAACCTGTGAAAACTCCACTTGCTACTCATTTTCAACTTTCAGCAGATTTGTCTCCTCAAACTGATGAAGAGGAGAAGTACATATCTCATGTTCCCAATGCCAGTAAAGTTGGAAGCATTATGTATGTTATGGTGTGCACTCGACCAGACATTTCACATGTAATTAGTGTCGTAAGTTGGTATATGGACATGCCAGGAAAAGGCCATTGGCAAGTAGTGAAATAAATTTTGTGATATTTAAAAGGATCTACTAATATTGGTAGTGCCATTAGTTGGAAGGCGACTTTACAGTTGACCGTTTCTTTGTTTACTATGGAGGCAGAGTATATGGTAGTTATAGAGGCAGTGAAAGAAGCTATTTGGTTAAGAGGCTTGGTTGAAGATCTCGGCTTACACCTGAAAGTACACCTAGAGGGGGGTGAAAAGGTGTATGGCTAATCTATGAACAATAATGCAGAAATTAAAACTTAATTGTAATACACTTAGTGTAACCAAAGAGTGTAGCCGAATTCCCGGTGAAGGGCTCTGGACTAACTCCTCTTGATTCCTCTGAATAAGAGTTGAGGTGCTATATGAAGCTCTCTCAGTTAAACACAAGTGAGGCACACAAACAAACCAAGCATGTATATGATATGACAATATGAATCAATGCACAATGTAAGAGAGAGAGAGTAAGAGAAAGTGAATCAAACGCAAACACCGAGATATGTTTCGAGGTTTGAACACACAGCTCTACGTCCCCGCCTTCACACAGAAGGATTTCCACTAACTCGTCCACACAGGACTTCCCACACAGGGAACCTCCACTGAGAATTTGGGGCAAATACAATCGGGAGTATACAACTCCTCTCTCAACCAATACAACCTCTACTCTCATAGGCAAGGCACAACACAAATCACCTCTACACTTAAAGTGATAGGCACAAAGCCACTCAAATACAATCACCTCACACTTGAGGGATTCCAACACAATCTCCACCTCTAACTAGAGGAAGCCAAATACCAATTCCTCTATCACCTCACACTTGAGGGATACAACTCAATCACCTCTCACTAAAGAAATATCACAAAGATGGAAGGTTTACAACTTGGTGATCACAAGGACCACAAACCAATTTCTTTTCTCACAAAACAAAGATCCTAAATAGATAGGATAAGCTCAAGTGTGAGAAATCAAGGTGTTTGGAAATCAAATAATAAAGAAAAATGCTTGAGAAAACAACTAGAATAGATGTAGAATGAAGAACAAAACAAATATCCCAAATCTCTATTTTTCTTTGATTTTTCCAACCTTGAAAAAAATAAAGATGAATCTTTTTTCCTTAAAAACTCTTTTGAAAACTTGTATTTAAACACTTGTAAATGGGAGAAATTTTACTCTCAAAAATCTTGTTGAAAACCAACTCAAATGGGGGTATTTATAACCCCATTTGGAATCTGCCCGTTGGCAGCTGAAAAGGGCATTTTTGCCCTTCCGGTAGACCGGCCGGTCGACTGGCCAACGGTCAAAAATGTGACCGTTGAGCCCTCCGGTCGACCATGCCAGATTCAGAGAGCAATTGCTCTCTGGCCGGTCGAACGGGCCAAAGTGAACGGTCGACCGCCCGGTCGACCGGCCGCACCCGAGAGTGGGCTGACTTCAGTCGGTCGACTGCTCGGTCGACCGGCCAAATCACTTGGCCTTTGTGCACGTCTTGTACACATCGGTCGACCGGTCCGGTTGACCGACTACTGGTCCGGTCAACCGTTCCGGTCGACCGCCAGAGCCTCGCAGGGCAAATTCAGGATTTAAAAACTCGATATTTTAACTTTAAATAAATCTCATAAAATCACATAAATTCCACAAAAATCAGTTCTTGTATTATCTTTGAAATACAAATATGTGTGACAAAAATTCAACACATATTTCAAACTTTTTGAACATTTTTGTGACTTGTAAAATTTACCTTAAACCAAATTCTGTATTTTCCAAAAATAGAATTTTCGAAATGGAAATCCGATTTTTTCAAAACTCATGTAAATACAAAAATATGATATTTAAACAACTTTGAAGCATATAGTATATGGATAGAATCCAATATACATGAAGGGTATTATATCTATGTTTTTGACATTAAATCCAAAAATAGGTTTTGTCTAAATACAAAACTCCAAACACATGAATAGTGTATCAAAATAAGTTTTTCTAAATAGATGAAGCATAGATGTATATAGATCAAATCTAATATATATTAAACCATGTAAATTTGTTTTGATTCTATCTATTCAAGAAAACCAAGATCGGTTAAATCGAAAACCAAAACCAATGAACATGAAACTTAAAACAAGTGTGTGTTGTGAACTTGAGCATATCACACTATCTAATCTTTACAATGGATCTAAACTAAATCTTAAACTAAACAAACCGAATCCTTCTTGTAGAACGCCGTCTCCAAGTTGACTCGATCCAAACGCGATCCAACGAGCTTGACTCCAACTGAGTGCTAGATATGAACTTGACGCTCGAGCTCTTGAATCACCATGTGAAAGCTCCAAAACACCTTTGTTGAAGCTAATCGCCTACTAATATCTTGGTTAAATATCTGAAACTAAATATCACAAGATTATTAGTAAACAATAACTACATGAGTTAATCTTCATCAAAACTAGAGTAGAAGGTCTCTGGGCCAACAATATCCCCGTTTTTGATGATGACAAAACTCATGGAGTTATATATGCATGGATTAAAGTTAAGCTTCAAAGAAGCTCCCCCTTAACTCATGCATAGCAAAAAACAATAAGATATGCAATGAATGTTAAACATGAATATGAATAAACATGCACAAAATAATGAAAGAAACATGCTCTTGATACCAAATTTTTAAAATAAATTACTTTTCCCTTTTTAAAATAGACATGTTCTTAAATACCAATTGAAAATATAAAATTAAAATAAACATGTTCTTTAAATAATTGCTCTTGATACCAATAAAAATTTCAATTGAAAGTTTATAAATAAAAGCAATAAAAGCTCTTGATACAATTGAAAGATAATCAATAAAAGCTCTTGATGCCAATAATAACAATTTTAATAAAAGTTCTTGATATCAACAAAACAACTAAATATGTTCTTGATACTAATATCCATGCTCTTGATACCAATATGAAAAAACCTTTAATATAAACTTATAAATAAACATGCATATATACTCAAATACTTCTCCCCCTTTTTGTCAATCATCAACAAAGGGGTTAAAGTAAACAATAAAACAATGTTCTCCCCCTTTTTGTCTGAAATAAAAATCATCAAAGGGTGAAATCAAATCAAAACATTATGATACCAATTAAAAAAATATATCAATTTAGTGCATCATGATACCAATTGAAGATAAACTAATAGGTAAACCAATCAAAAAAAACTTTGAAGATACCAATTGGAAGTAAATAAAACATTTTGAAGAAACCAACCAAAAAGATTTTGATATCAATTGAAAGATGTAAACATATAGGTAATCTTGATACCAATTGTAAAAATTAGTACCATTAAAAATATTTTACACTTTTGATACCAATTTGAAAAACATAAACCAATCTTTTTGGTTAAACACTAAACTCATTTACAATAGAGATACCAAATAGAGAATAATATCAATTTAATATTTTTGATACCAATATTTAAAATGAAACATATACCAATAGAAAATAATGAAACATATATCAATTGAAAATAATTTTTCATTAGGAGCGTATGATATAAAAAAAATCAATATCATTTTTCAATCAGTTTTCATCATAAATTGTGGGAGTAAGATACCAATATACAAACAAAACCAATTGAAAGGTGAAATATGAATTTTCTCCCCCTTTATGAAATACCAAACAAAATGATGCATAAGCTTGTATATGATACCAATTGAAATATAATCAATTGAAATATAATAGTCATTTAAGAAATCAAGCTTATCATAACCAAAATTTGTGCTCAAAGATCTAGAGATATAGTAAGCACAAATAAAATAAATACATATATATATGTATGGAAAAATGAATACCAATCGAAATTGATACTATTTGAAGTTTAAGTTTTTATATATGTATGCTTAAACTTAAAATTTATGAGTATACAAAAAGAATGTCAATAGTGATACAAATTGAAAAGATACAATGATATCAATTGAAAACACAATAAGATCAAGTGTATAACTCATACTTCCTATCACCTATTTCATGCACATGTTTTAAATAGTTTTTCAATAATGAGCATACAAGGTATGGTCGCCCAACCAGCCGCCCTTGGAAGGGTAGGGGTTTTCAAAAATAAGTTTAAAAATAATATAACACATTTGAAAACTCTACCATATGAAGAATACCGCAACTAGTTTAATGATAAACTTGTAAACTAGTACGAAATCCTTCAAGTAAGGAATAAAACAAAAATATATTTCATGAAAAACATGTAAGTCACACGATCATCAACACTCAAAATCTATAAGGCACATATCATACTTATGAAAACAAAATCATGAGAAATCATTAAGTAAAGTGAGTATATAAGAGTTATGTGAAACATATCATCATGAAAATAGGCAATCAAGCTCAATATGAGATTCCTTAAAATATGAAAATCATCAAAATAATTTAATCTTCAAGGCATATATATGTTTTGTACAAACTAGAGTATACATACATATCCAAACATAAACGAGTCCACAAATATATATGCATGAAGGCAAGTGGCTCAAGGATATATATGTATAACTAATAGTTTAGGCAAAATAGACATATACATGAAGTTTAACAAAAACATGTATAACATGTCAAAAATATGGAATACAAGTCAAAATATATGAATCATCAAAACTAGACTATACAAGTACATCTAATGGGTACAAATGAGCATTCAAGCATAAACATATAATAATCTATTTGTTGCTCACTAGTTGTACAAGTATATGTCCAAGTTTTTATAAAAACTAACATCTAAACAAGTAATCAAAACATGAAGCATAGAAATCAAAACAATACTTATATGATCATTTTGGTAAATGAACATGCATTAGATCTATGATATACACAATAGCTAAAACAAATGTGAGAATACAAAAGTATAAGTCCATATTAAACATGGGTGATCTCAAATACTAATCATGTATATCACAAGTCTAATAATCATGACAACATACTAATCATGGAACACCAAAACATGCTAAAATGAATAATATGAAAGCATGTAAACATAAATGAGGAGTAAGAGATCGTTACCAAAATCGATAGGGCACATCTCCATATCTCCAAACGAAGGTGGTCCTTCCACCAAACTCCCCTTGAAAGTGATGCATCCAAATGTCCTCTTTAAGCTCGGAACGCATCCACCTCAAGGCACCATCACTCTCACGTCATGTGAGAGCCCACACCTACATCATATAAAATAGGAGTGGTCTTTGGTACCCGTACTTTTTTGGGTCCATGGGGGTTAGCTCCTTTCCTAACCCAAACAAATTTATTTGCTAAATTTACATCATGTATCTTATCAAAACAAAATTTAACAAGGTGACCCTTACATCCACAATGTGTACAATGAACTCTCCTACCCGGATCAGGACATCATTAATCTCCCCTTTTGAAACTTTAACAGAACGGTCAGCCAGTTGGATGGTGACTCGAGTTGGACTAAGATCGCCCAACCCGAGTTGTTGATAAATAGAGAATGGAAGCAAGTTGATACTTGCCCCCAAGTTAAGAAGTGCACGACTAATCTCGGCTTGTCCTATTGTGCAGGCAATGGTGGGACTACCTGGATCCTTATACTTGACAGGGATAGGACCCGATAATAGCTCACTAATGTTAGTGGCTAAGAAGACCTTTTTTGGAACATTAGTCTTTCTCTTCTTGGTGCACATGTCCTTAAGAAACTTGGCATAGGAAGGAACTTGTTGGATGGCATCAAGAAGTGGCACATTTATCTTCACTTGGTTAAATATCTCGATTATCTTGTCCATGTGAGGATTTTGCTTGTTGTTTTTTAGCCTATTAGGAAATGGTACTATAGGCTGGTGCACCTGGTTGGCTGACTTGTCTTTTTCAGATTCGTCAGAATAAGAAGAAATAGGATTAGATGAGGTGGAAGCTTGATTGTGGTTGTGCTGAATGGGATTGGTTGGTGTTGACACTTGGTTATCAACTTTCTTTCCTGACCTCAATGTATGAACATCATTACATTGATTAAATGAATGAACCTCAGCCAAAATGAGCTTGTTGAGAATTCCTCGGATTGGTGACTGGCTGACTAGGCAGGGTACCCTTTGTCGCTCATTCTGTCGAGTGGCTAGTTGACTCATTTGAACCTCTAACCTCTGGATAGTTTGCATGAGAGAATCTTAGTTTTTCATATATCTTTCCATGTTTCTTTCAAAGTCAGTCATTCTCCTTTCTAATTGAGGATTCTGGAAGGAGGATTGTGGAGCTTGGTTAGGAAAGTTCTGTTGATATTTTGAAAGTTAGGTGGATGGTTGGGAGAATTATTATGAAAATTAGAGAAGTTGGGTTGATGATTAGAAGAATTATTACCATGATGGAAGTGGCTAGCATGATTTGATCGAGAATGGTCATTGTTGTTTTGGCTCCATGAGAAATTAAGGTGATTTCTCCAGCCAGGATTGTACGTTGGTGCATAAGGATTGTTGTTCGGCCTTGAAAAGGCCGCATTCATCGGTTCATGATAGGGTTGCTGAGCCTGAAACACAAGGCACTCCTCGAACACATGATTCATGGCTTGACAGTAAGTGCAGCCCGGGGTTGGAATTTGGTTCGGGCTGACTTGATTGACTAGACTTGGTTCTTTCATTTCTAGAGCTTCTAGTCTTCTAGCCAGGTTAGCTAACTTAGCCTCATTAGCGATGGACGATTCGATAGAATGGAGACCTCCTTTTGAAGAGATGGAGTTAGGATTCTTAGAGGTCTCACTTGCAGATTCCCATTGGATGGTCTTCTCAGCTAGATTTTCATATAAATCCCATCCCTCATTTTCATCTTTCTGCAAGAAACCCCCTTGGCACATACTTTCTAAGAGGGTTTTGGTGGAATAGTCTAAACCGTCATAAAGAATTTGGCATTGTCGCCATTTCTCTATTCCATGATGTGGACATTAGATAAGGAGGTCTTTAAAGCGTTCAAAGTACCTCCAGAACGGTTCACTAGGTTCTTGCTTGAATTGCATGATCGTCTTCCTAATGAGAGCGATTTTATAGATTGGATAGAATTTCTTCAAGAAGACCTTGATGAAACCATCCCAGGATGTGATAGAACCGGCCGCTAAGCTGTAGAGCCACTTCTTTGCTAGGTCCTTAAGTGCGAAAGGGACAAATCTCAACCTAATAGCATCGTCTACAAGGTGTGAGATTTTCATCATTAGACATACTTCCTCAAATTCTCTTATGAAGAAGTAGGCATCTTCGGACTCTAGGTCATGAAACTTAGAGAGTGTATTGATGAATTGAGGTTAGAGCTCAAAATTGTATTCACCAACCGATGGAAGTAGAATGCAAGATGGAAGTGAGGTTCTAATGGGGTAGAACCTATCCTGCAGTGATGTTGATTGAGCCATTACCGGATCTGGTCTTGGTTCAAACTTGGTTGGTGATGTGTTTCTAGTCAACCTAGATGAATTAGGGTCTCTCGACCACACTTGCATACACAAACACAATCACAATCACAAACAAGTTCAACCAATAGTCAACAATAGAAATCAACCAAGCCTAGTCTAAGGTAACCTCGACCTAGACAACTCCTAACTAGTTGATTGTCCACAGGAGGTAGAATGTAGACTTTGACCACAAGCTAATCAGCCAGGTCAGGGCAAGATTGGTGGGAGGTTATCTGTCAAAGACGTTCCTTAATTAAGTAACCACCAATCTGAAAGGAACACCTAGAGGGGGGGTGAATAGGTATTTGTGCTAATCTAAAAGCTAAATGCAAAACTACGTGCGCTAAATGCGGAAGTTAATGTAAATCTTGCACAAACATAATATAACACAACAAGTGTAGCCGAATTTCCCGTGAAGGGCTCTGGACTAACTTCTCTTGATTCCCCTTGAATGGGTTGAGGTGCTATGTGAAGCTCTTGTTGGTTAAGTATAAGTTAGGCACACACACAAGCAAGCCAAGCAAATAAGGATGAATAGCAATAAGAATATATGCAAGGCAACACAAGCAAATAGATATGTAAGATATGAATTATGCTCAACACAAGCAAATATGATATGATCACAAATAAATGAGAGAGAGAGTTGAGAGATATTGGATCAAACGCAAACACACAGATATGTTTCGAGGTTCGAGCCCCTAGCTCTACATCCCCGCCTACACAACCGTGTAGGATTTCTAATCCACTATAGGAATACTGAACTCCTCTCTCAATCCTTACAAAGCCACCGAGGCTATACAACCATAATCCACCTCTACCGGAGAGGGATAAGGCCCGTAGCCAATACAAACACAATCACCTCTACCGAAGAGGGATCCAACCACAATACCACTCCGATCAACCTCTACCAAAGAGGGATACAACAAAAGCAAGGAGGGTTTACAACTTAGAGGCTTAACCTCAAACACTTCTCTTTTTCTCTCTTTTCCACAAAACAAATAATCCTAATAGATTAGGATAGAAGATAGCTCAAGTATGAAAAACTAGGTGTTTTTGGAAACAAGCAACAAAGAAAATACTTGGGAAAACTCTTGTAAAAGATAGAGAATGAAAACCAATACAAATATCCCAAATTCCTATTTTCTTTGATTTTCCAAAAACCCAAAACACAAATAAAATTGGAAGTTTAAAGCCCAAAACACTTTTGAAAACTCTTTAAAAACACTTAAGAAGGTCTGGAATTTTTACCCTTAAAAACTTCTACAAAAACTATGAAGAGATGGGGTATATATAGCCCCAATACAAAACTATCCGTTAGAGCTGAGCTGGCAGCTCTGACAGGCAACGGTCGACCGGCCCGGTCGACCGCCAACGGTCGAAAATATGACCGTTGGGCAACTGCGGTCGACCGGCCCGGTCGACCCAAACAAACAGATAGCTCTGCTCTCAGACCGGTCGACCGTCCCGGTCGACCGTCCCAATGGCTCCAAACGTGCACAGAATTGTGCACGTCGGTCGACCGACTTCTGCCTAGTCGACTAGGTCAGTTGACTTAGTCGACTAATAGAAGCCAGGAACAGAAATTGGGTCAGAAAAACTGGAAAATTATTTTATAAAAATCTTTTATCTTTTCTGAAAATCCCATAAAACTTGTTTTAACATTTTGTATTGAAACACAAACTTGTGATAAAAAATTACAAGACATATATCAACCATATCAATTCATTTTCGAGTCTTGCAAATTTTATCAAAAACAAAACTTGTATTTTTAGCAAACTTGATTTTTCAATACATGAATAGAATAGTCAAAATAAGTTTGTCTAGCAAGTTTAAAGCATGTATGTATATCTAGAATAGATCTAATATACATAGAAATAAAGTAAACTTGTTTTGATCTACTATTCATGAAAACCAAATCCAAAACATGAAAACGTGTGTGTTTGTGCACTTGAGCATATCAACTATACTAAGCTTTACAAATATGGATCTAAAACACACTATCTAAACTATGGATACCTAAGTCTTCTTGATGATCTTCATCTTCAAGTTGACTTGCTCCAAAACTTCATCCATGGGCTAGGCAATGTGTGATCTTGACGCTTTGGCCCTGGAATCATCATGAAAAGCTTCTAAACACCTTGTTGAAGCTAATCACCAACAAATATCTTGGTTAATGATCTGAAACTTAAACAACACAAGATTATTAGTAAACATTGTTGGCCCAAAGGCCATTATCCCAGTTATTTTGATGATAACAAAATATATTTAGTTATGTATTTAATAATTTTGTTTAAAAGGATTTCAGGTTCAGAACAAGTTTGACGACTCCACTTGAAGACTCACACGTTTGGAGTTCGCCCAAGATTTGCATTCCCAAGCTAAAGCACAATAGGAAGCTTCGGGAATAAGATATTGAAGAAAAGAACGAGTCAAGACTACGAAGAAAAAGAACTAGCATAGACTATGAAGAAAACAAGATTTGTATTTTTATTTTTATTTTAGATATTTTGTCAAAGCTAGATATTAGAAGTAGAGCTATGGGATTATCACACACACACACCTTTTAGTTAGGTTCATGGCTTCAAAAAGATTTTCAATCTCCATTTCTAACTTAGATTTAAAGTGAACATGTTTGGAAATAAGCTTTTTAGAAAGACAATAGTTTTGGAAAAACATTTTTATGGAAAAATAAGTTTTTATCAAAAGAATTTTTATCAAACTATTTTAACATGATAGAAGTATGACATATGCTCATACTCTATGTTTTTACAAGTTCCAAAAATTTAACCCAAGACCTAAAACCAAAAACCCAATTTCTGGTTCTGTAAGTTCTGATTTTTCAGAACTTACAGTAACCGGTCGACCGGCCCGGTGGACCGATGTGCACAAACTGTGCATGTGTATATCAGTCGACCGCCCCGGTCGACCGAGGCACATTTTTGTTCACAGGATTTTTCGGTCGACCGACCCGGTCGACCGCAGAGCCCCAACGGTCGGATTTTTGACCGTTGGCGGTCGACCGACCCGGTCGACCGACTACTGTCAGATTTTCTGACAGTTCCAACAGCTATTTTTTCTGGCTAATTCTCTTTTGGGATTTGATACCAACGATTTTGTGAGGCTGTTTTTGACCCCTATAAATAGAGGGTTACCTCATATTGATAAGACAACTATTGCAAAGTAATTCCAAAAGATTTCACAAGAGCTTTACAAAGAATTTCAATTCCTTTCTTTTACAAAAGATTTTTCAAAGCCTAAATTCCCAACACCCAACTTGTAGCCTATTCCTCTACCTTCTCTCTAGTTTTTGCACACCACAATCCCAAGCTCTACATCTATATCATTGGTTCTAGGATTGTGCAAGTGAGCTATTTGATCAAGTGTGATCACCTTTCTTATTGAGTGAAGTTGTAGAGGCATCGGCCTCAAGGGAGCTAGTGAGCTTCGGGTGGTGTTGCGGCATCACAAGTGTAGGGACAAGTGTGTCCTTGTATTGGCGATCCGGTGGGATCAACGATAGTAGTGCAAATCCTTCAAGTGTGAAGGCGGGGACGTAGAGCGTGGCTCGAACCTCGGAAACACATCCTTGCGTTTGCGTTTGCTCGAATTTTCTCTCAACTCTACTCCTTTTAATTCTTGCACCTTTATTGTTCTATTTATTGCAAGTCTATATTTGTGCTATTTGTGTGTTAAATTTTAAATTCCGCATTATTGCCATAATTCATATAGCCATCACCTATTCACCCCCCCTCTAGGTGATTTCAATTGGTATCAGAGCCTAACCCTACAACTTAGGTCTAACCACCTTAGGGAGATCCATATTTGGCTATAGACATTTTTGTTGCATTTATATTTGCTTGTGCATTCATGGCATCCATGGACTTCTCTAGCATTAAATCCCCACCCAAATTTGATGGCTTGAACTTTCCCATTTGGAAAGTCAAGATGAACTTATTTTTGAAATCCTTAGGTATTAGGGTAGCTAGGGCCATAACCAAAGATTTCATAGAACCTACAACCGATGAGAGCACATGGTCCGAGGATACTTCCAAAGACTATGAGGCTAATGCTAGGGCACAATATGCATTGACCCAAGCATTAAATGAGGATGACCTTGCTCGCATAATTAATTGTAAATCCGCATTTGAGGTTTGGAACATTCTTATTGTGACTCATGAGGGAACGTCACAAGTCAAAAGAGCTAAGGTTGACTTGCTATGTTCTCAATATGAGAATTTTTATATGTTTGATAATGAGAGCATTGATGATATGCTCACCCGTTTTACAAAAATAACTAATGTTCTTTCTTCCTAGGCGACAAGATTGATAATGATCAAAAGATAAGGAAGGTGATTAGAGTTCTTCCCAAAGCTTGGGAAGTCAAGGCGACCACACTCAAGGAGCTCAACGACAAAGAGGAGATGGACTTCTCCGGCTTCATCGAAAATCTCAAGACGCATGAGATGGAGATGAAAGTTAGAGAAGAGAGGGAGGCACCAAAGAAGAAGACGATTGCCTTCAAAGCCACTCCTACTACCATTGAGGAAGACGACTCATCGGAAGATTGATATGAGGATTTTGCCATGCTCATCCGGAAGGTGGGCAAGATGTTCTACAAGAAGGGAAGACAAAGTAACTTCCGAAAAGGAAAACCTCAAGGAAGATTCGAGAAGAAAAGAGAGGAGCCCGGCCCTTGCTTTCATTGCAAGAAGATCGGTCACCTAATTGCCGATTGCCCCGCTCTCCAAGCAACCACCTACAAGCATGGGAAGAAGAAGAAAGCTTTGGCCGCTACATGGGATGATACGGAGTCCGAATCCGAGGAGGAGATCGACACCGCCAACATGTGCTTTATGGCACAAGGTGAGGATTCATCTAAGGTATGTCTAGAAATTCTATTGATGATGATGATCTTACAATGGATGAACTTGCTCAATTTTTTGAAGAATTGCAACATAGGTATGAGTTTCACAATCTCATAATAAGAAATTGAAAAAGGAAAATGATGTTTTGAAGAACAAACTTGAAATTTGTTTAAAAGAGAAAAATGAGTTATCTAGTTCTTTTGAAAAATTGAAAAGTGATTTTGATAAGTATAAGGTAGCTAATAAAGCAAAAACCCCCAGGATTTCTAGTAATAAAAATGTTTTTGTTGAAATTCAAAAACGTGTTGATTCTTTAGATAACACTTTAAAGAAATGTGCATTTGATTTTAACAAGCTTGCATCTAAATTTCCTAAGGGAGTAGCCCAAGGGAAACATGTTCATCATAAACATGCTACACATAAACATGCACACACACATAACCATGCTTTTATGTACAATAGTGGTAGAATTTTTATTTGCACGTATTGTGGCCGCAAAGGCCATTTAGAAAAGTTTTGTTATGCTAAACATAATGTAAACAATAAATATGTTTGGGTTCGCCCCGGAACTAACCCTAAAGGACCCACAAAGATTTGGGTACCAAAAGATCCTCCAAATTTAAATGACACAGGTGGATCTACTTCCTCCAAGACTTAGGGGGAGTCGGTGCCCGGATGGTAGGTGCAACAAGGCTTAAAGATCATATCGTGTTTGCATCGCTATCGTGGAGGCACCTATTTTAGAGATTGCCCTTCAATTGGTAACATCTCCATTTAAAAGTTTTTGATTTTTATTCATGTATACATATGTATAGAATTGATAGCTTGCTTTTGTATTCTATTGATATATGCTTGTATAGAACTACTTTTCTATCATATTGTATAGGTGCCTTGTGTTAACTTCTATATCTTTTGTTTCATGCCTTGTTTATTGTATGTCCACATGTATAGTTTATAATTTGTGATTATATACTTGTATACATATACACATTATTTTCATAAATAAAAATAAACATTTGTAAAATTTCCTATTTAAACAAACACCTTAAAGATGGCAATTGCGCACCTCAACTCATTCAAGAGGAATCAAGAGGATGAAGTTCAGAACCCGTCACTGGGTATTCGGCTTCAACATCTTTAAAATCTTTGTTTAAATATGAAAATAAAATTAAAAAGGGATTGCATGAATTTTGATGTTGTAATAACTTAATGAAGATTTAAAACCTGTTGGCGTATTCCTATATGTTTAATATTTCATACCTATTTTGACTACAAATTTCTTTAAAATTTTTTTTGGGGCCAGATGCTGTTAACAGATTTCAGGCAAAGCCGGTCAACCGACCTCTAAAGCCCCGGTCGACCGACTCTGCCTGAGAAGAAAATTTTTTTATTTCTTTTCTGTTAACGGTCGACCGACTATATGTCCCGGTCGACCGCTCAAGTCTGCAGAGCTCTCGGGTTGTTTCGGTCGACCGGACCGGTCGACCGATCGTCGAATTCTGACCTAAAATTGGTATTTATTTGACTTTTCTCTCTCACTCTCTCACTTTTCTCAGCGCGAACCGGAGACCCATTTTCCCTCAAAAATTTCTATCTCTCTAATCCTTCATCTGATTTCAAATCCCTTATAAACCCACTTCAAATTCCTTCTTCTAGTGCCAGATCTTCAGTTTCAAGTCAATCCAACCGCCAGATTTGAAGAAAATCGGATTTTTTCTGTCTAGGGTTTCAGTTCTTCACCTCATGGTAAAAATTTGATTTTTCTTGTGGTTCTTCACTTCTAGCTTTGTAATCTTCCTTCTATTGTCAATACATTAGGTTACTTAGCTATCTAGATCGTGCCCTAACTTGTTTATACCTAAAAATCCACCTTTTACTCATCATGCCGAAACGAACTCGAACTGAGAAAGGGAAGGCTGTTGCTCAACCTTCATTTCAGGCTCCTAGACCCGTTCGGCTCTTCCTAAATGATCTTGCTGCTGATCGGTACTCCCATCTTTCCACGAGGAACATTAACTCAGGGAGATTTGTTGTTATTCAAGATTTCGAACATTTGAATATTCCTCACATCCTGCAGACAAACAATTTAGTTGAATTTTTGACCATCAAAGAGCAAGTTTACACATCTCTTGTTCCTTATTTTTATGCAAATTTCGAATTTGATGGTAATCGTATCACCTCTAGAGTTTTAGGTAGGGACATCGACCTTTATATCGGTCGGTTTGCTAGAATTCTGCATCTCTCCACTGGTGGAGCGGATGTGTATACCCATGACCTGCATGATTTTGAATTTCCGGAGGGTGAGTCTTCGCTCACCGCATCCACTCTAATCCACGGGAATGACAACCCCGGCTTGGTTAGAAATGAGGTTGTGAGTAGGTACACTCTCCAATCCCAAGTCCTGGCCAAAATTATTTTCTTCAATATTGTTCCCAAACATGGTGAGTATAGCCACGCTAGGGGTTCCGTACCATTGATTATCTATTGCCTTCTTCGAGGCATTAAGATAAACTTTCCTCGAGTCATAGCTTCTCACATGGCTTCAGATCAGATTCGTACTGCGGGTAGGAGCTTGCCCTACGGCATGCTAATTACCCATCTTCTTAGGGCTCTTGATTTTGATCTATCTGCTGAAAGTCCCTCTAATCCCTTGACCAACATCAACGGAGTTGTCCTGAAGATGATGGAAGCCCAGCTGCGTAGGCACGCTCCTGTGCAACCACCTATTCCTCCTGCTGGTCCTGGCTCATCTTCTGCACCAGGATCTTCTTCCTCTTCAGCCCCTGTGTTTCCTCCTGAGTTTCAGGCTCTTATCTCTTCGGAGGTCCGCTCTCAGATCGAGGCACACCAGGCCTGGGTCGAGCAGCGCGACGCAGCTCTTCGTGCGGAGATGGATGCTCGTTCCATTCAGGATGCTGCTTTTCGGGCGGAGATCCGAAACGACATGTCCTATTTTGCTGACTCCATGAGATTCGTGGACGTTCAGTTTCAGGCTCTTTTCACAAAATTTGACATGCTCGTTCCTGACCGTACTCCGATTGCTTGTCGACTCCCATCCACCGGTCCTCCATTCCCTCCCAGAGCTCGTTCTTCTGTTCCACCACCGCGGACCAGAGTAGATGGCATGGATCCAGAGGAGGTAGATTCTTCTTCCCCAGGGGAAGACGATGGTGGTGATAAGAAGATGACTCAGGGCTCTGCTGACAACGAGGAGGACGACGATGATGATGCTGCTGAGTGACCTCCCCTTGTTTGATGATGTCAAAAAGGGAGAGAGTTATTTGGGGAGAGTTATCTTGAGAGAGATATTTTGTGATGTAGTACTTTATTTGTGTTTGGACATGTAGTATTTGTGTTTGGACATGTAGTATTTACTTTTATTTTGCTTTGGACATGTATTTTTAGTATGTGTTGTGGACATGGACATGGTTATTTACTTTATGCGTATCTTTTGTTTTTGTGTATCTCTTATTTATGTCATGTATGAACTCATTTCTTTCATCTACTCTATGACATGAGTATTTGGTATCATTTGTTGGCATGAAAATATGGTGTTTATCATTTATCATACTCAGGCATATGACTTTCTATATATGCATGTGTTGAGGGGGAGCTTCATTTGAAGTCTCTACCCAAAATATTTTGTGATAACTACATATGTTTTGCCATCATCAAAAGGGGGAGATTGTTGGCCCAAAGGCCATTATCCCAGTTATTTTGATGATAACAAAACATATTTAGTTATGTATTTAATAATTTTGTTTAAAAGGATTTCAGGTTCAGAACAAGTTTGACGACTCCACTTGAAGACTCACACGTTTGGAGTTCGCCCAAGATTTGCATTCCCAAGCTAAAGCACAATAGGAAGCTTCGGGAATAAGATATTGAAGAAAAGAAGGAGTCAAGACTACGAAGAAAAAGAACTAGCATAGACTATGAAGAAAACAAGATTTGTATTTTTATTTTTATTTTAGATATTTTGTCAAAGCTAGATATTAGAAGTAGAGCTATGGGATTATCACACACACACACACCTTTTAGTTAGGTTCATGGCTTCAAAAAGATTTTCAATCTCCATTTCTAACTTAGATTTAAAGTGAACATGTTTGGAAATAAGCTTTTTAGAAAGACAATAGTTTTGGAAAAACATTTTTATGGAAAAACAAGTTTTTATCAAAAGGATTTTTATCAAACTATTTTAACATGATAGAAGTATGACATATGCTCATACTATATGTTTTTACAAGTTCCAAAAATTTAACCCAAGACCTAAAACCAAAACCCAATTTCTGGTTCTGGAAGTTCTGATTTTTCAGAACTTACAGTAACCGGTCGACCGGCCCGGTCGACCGATGTGCACAAACTGTGCATGTGTATATCAGTCGACCGCCCCGGTCGACCGAGGCACATTTGTGTTCACAGGATTTTTCGGTCGACCGACCCGGTCGACCGCAGAGCCCCAACGGTCGGATTTTTGACCGTTGGCGGTCGACCGACCCGGTCGACCGACTACTGTCAGATTTTCTGACAGTTCCAACAGCTATTTTTTCTGGCTAATTCTCTTTTGGGATTTGATACCAACGATTTTGTGAGGCTGTTTTTTACCCCTATAAATAGAGGGTCACCTCATATTGATAAGACAACTATTGCAAAGTAATTCCAAAAGATTTCACAAGAGCTTTACAAAGAATTTCAATTCCTTTCTTTTACAAAAGATTTTTCAAAGCCTAAATTCCCAACACCCAACTTGTAGCCTATTCCTCTACCTTCTCTCTAGTTTTTGCACACCACAATCCCAAGCTCTACATCTATATCATTGGTTCTAGGATTGTGCAAGTGAGCTATTTTGATTAAATGTGATCACCTTTCTTATTGAGTGAAGTTGTAGAGGCATCGGCCTCAAGGGAGCTAGTGAGCTTCGGGTGGTGTTGCGGCATCACAAGTGTAGGGACAAGTGTGTCCTTGTATTGGCGATCCGGTGGGATCAACGATAGTAGTGCAAATCCTTCAAGTGTGAAGGCGGGGACGTAGAGCGTGGCTCGAACCTCGGAAACACATCCTTGCGTTTGCGTTTGCTCGAATTTTCTCTCAACTCTACTCCTTTTAATTCTTGCACCTTTATTGTTCTATTTATTGCAAGTCTATATTTGTGCTATTTGTGTGTTAAATTTTAACTTCCGCATTATTGCCATAATTCATAAAGCCATCACCTATTCACCCCCCTCTAGGTGATTTCAAACATAACTACATGAGTTAATCATCATCAAAACTAGAGTGGAAGGCCTTTGGGCCAACACAATCTTCGGGCTTTCGACCCTCAATCCCCTTCCTAGACACTGATTTGGCAGGAGTCAATTTCCAACACCTTCCCTCTTTAGGATAATCTCCTAGTTAGTTCGAGATGTCCCTAAGGCCAACGTCTATCAGATTTTACTTAGGCTTAGGTTTGTGAGTGCTTGGAATCTGATTTTTGGGCAAGAAAGTGTGATTAAATCCCCACCTTATCTTGTTATTGGGTGTTGCCCTTAAAATCAATTTATGCAAGTGTATAAGATAAATAAGATTCACTCAAAGCGATATAAATCAACCAAGAAATGAGTCCTATTCAGAATGCAATGCGTACGTACCTTGCTCCACTACTCTTCAACAGTAAAGTAAATGAATTGAAAAGACTTTTGCCTAAAATGCAAACGTCTAATCAATTTTTTAACTTTTCAACGAGTGTTTTACTGTTGGCTTAAAACAGGGATGGTGGATAGCAGAAATAGCACAAATATGACATACAAAAACTTAAATTTTTACAAGCAATATGCAAAAAAGAGTTTTTAGTAGTCCAATGAATTTTTTCAGATTTTGCAACGCAATTTCTTGAAATTCTGTTTCCTACTTTCGAGAGTAGGGGCACAGAATTTTCAAGTCTTCTCTTGCAAAACTTGAATGCTAGATCTTGATCTTCAAGTCCCTGAAACAACACACAAAAACTTGTTAGAAAACAAATACACCGTTCCCTCCCCGGCAACGGTGCCAAAAATTGATTGCTAAAAGAAAGGACAATCAAAAAGTTTAAGAATTTACCGTGTAGCTTGTGGCTAACGGGTCGTGTCCACGAGGAGGAATGTGATGGAAGCTTTTGGTGAATTGTTCAAAAACAAGGAATTGCGTTCGTTTCTTAATGGAAAAGAGGATGGAAACAAAGAGATGATTAAAAGAGAAATTGCAACTTTTTAGAAAAGGTTTTGGAGAAGGTGATTTAGAAACTTGAGAATTGTTTTGTTGTTTTATAATAAGAAAGCAAATCTGGGCTCACTATCTCACTACTCAATTGTTCATTCTTCCATTAAAATAACAAGTGCCTCAAAGTGATCATTTTCAAAACTTAAAGTTAATTTTTAGAAAGCTTTAAGCAAAGCACATAAGATGGTTGGAAAAGTGTAGTCTTTTCTTCGAGAAATCGTTAGAATTTGAATATTAAATCATCAAGCGCGAAGAAGCAAGAATGAAGTAAAAACAATTCAAAAGATTTTCATGAAAGAAGTGAGAGTTCAACAATCCAAACCAATCCTCGTGTGCCTTCAAGAAACTTTCAAAAAGAAAGGCTTTTAAGTGAGGCATGCATATGATTCATTGGGTCTTTTTCTTTTAAAAACAGAAGAGAAGAAGAACAAGAGAGAGTTATGATAGATAGCCCAGAAAACCGTTTAGTGACTCATAGAAAACAATGAAGAAGAAAGCATAGAAATAATGCAAACCATACCGTACTGCAAGTGGAAGAAAACTTGACTCGACATTTGTATTGACGTCACTTCAATCTTCAAGTACAAGCACTCAATTCCTTTCTCTCACAAGTTTTGATACTGGACTACAAAGTAAATAATAAGATTACAACTTTTGTGCTAGCTAACAAAGAGCCTAAATCTTAAGAAAATAAACACAAAACTTAATCCTAGTCTTCGCTGCATTTTTCCTTGATGAAACCAGTATTTATAGGCAAAAACCTAAAGGATAGGATCCTGGGAAGATTGGGGGAGCAAACGCTCCCCCAACAACCTCCACTTGGCTGTGGAAACGCGGCCAGGTGGCCACACCAAAGGGGGGATCTTCTGGTTTGGTGATTTGCCTGTTTCTTCTACTGGATTTCTTGTTTCTGCTCCAAACGTTGACGAAACAGCCTTTGATTGTGTGGCTTCAACCGCTTGATTCAGGGAGGATTCTTCTCAACCTCTTGATATGCCAAGATTTTGCCCTGATTTCTTCATTTCGAATTTATTCTGAATTAAATCAAAATTTGGTGGGCTTTTGGGCTTGTTTCTCTTTTCTTTTTTTAAGCACTTGGGCCTACATTTAGCAAAGAAAAAGAAAACTTATTAATAGGATTTATTAGCTAAAAAGTATGGTAAGGTGACAATGAAATGCAATATATGTGACTAATCATTAATGCTCGTTACAAGTGGATCTAATTCTCGCATGCACTCTTCTTTCTCTGGCTCAGTGTCAGCTTCATTACTAGAGTCTGGTTCCTCTGGTTGTAGGTTCTCATTTGTTTCCAAAGAGTCCTGGTATAGGAAAGAGTCTGTGAAATAGTTCTCTACCCCCTTGAACGGATGCCTTTCAGCAATCAATGTTGGTACTTTCCCACTTCCGTCGATGTATTTCATAACTTGTGGAGAGTAGAAGGGGCGATGGAATTAAGATGAATCCATGGTCGTCCAAGCAGCAAATTGTATGAAGTGTCGACATCGGTCACATAGCACGTCACTTCAGACTTTAAGTCCCCAATTTGGCATTTGAGCTTGACCTTTTCCATTGGGCGCGTACCATTGGCATTGAAATCATAAATGGTAATCTGGGTGGCGCTCAATCGGTGAGTAGGAATCCCTAAATGTTGCATGACCCGGCGAGGCATAATGCTCAAGGCGGATCCTGGATCTACTTGAATGCGGCTTACTTCAGATTATCCAATATACCCTGTGAAGTATAGGGGCCGATCATGTTTTCCCTTAACCTGCATATCATCTATCGTGAAGGTGATGCAGGGATCATTTTGGTAGGCATGGAGGCAATCCTCTACATACTCCTCTCGTGGTCCACCCAGTATCTGGGTCATGAAGACCTCAGCATTTTCTAGGACTTCCCTCAGAGCTTCTCTGGTTGACTTTGATAGACTCAGGAGCTAGTAATGGGGGATTCTGGCCGGGATATTGGCCAGTTGAGCCAGAACGTCGAAGTTGTAAGGTGTTGTAAATCCTTTCGCATTATCCTTTAGGAGGGCTTCAGAAAATCGAAGCTCTTTCTGCTTCTTCACCAGTTGTTTCATGGAAGGCTTGGCTGACTATGTAGTAGGTTTAAGATGGCTTGCCACCACGTCAAACTTTTTAAATATGACTAACCCGAATGAGTTTCTACCACAAGTGATTTATTAGGTTCTGCAGTAAGAACTATTGTTTCCTCTTCTGAATTAGTTAGTGAGGGGACGTCGGTGTTTGCTTCCCGGGAAGAAGCGCACACCACATTATAGGACGAAGCTTCGCCTTGTCTTTGGCCCTTCTGCTGGTAACAGTGGTCCATTGCTGGTTGTCCACCAGGTCGGGATGAACCCACATAACTTCCCCTTGAGGTGTGGGGATAGGTACAAGCCCTTCTCTTGTTGATGATGAGGGTTCATATTGATCATTGTTAGTTCCCCTTAAGGGATGGGAACTACTCCTGAGGGTGTTGGAGGTTGTCTTCCAAACTGTAGGAATAATGTCATATTAGCCGTCACTTTCTTCTACTCTGGATGGAGTTTTAATAACTCTGCATCAATTAGGGCCTGAAGGATGTCTTTGAAGACATAACAGCTCTTGGTGGGGTGTCCCAGCATCCTGTGATACAGGCAGTAGTTAGGATTATCGGTTTTACTGACTTCTTCAGGACGTCTAGCTTCAGGGAGCTTCAATCTGTTGCTCTTGTTGAGTAACTTGAACAACGAATCAACATGTTCATCTTTGAAAGAATACTGCTTATTGGCGTGTGGCTAACTTGAAGAGCCACTTCCCTTGACCGGCTGAGGTTTGACAGGGGATTTGGTTGCTGTCGCCAAGTTATCTTTCCTCTTTGGTTGAAAAGATGTTTCTGTCGTGTGCCTTGTCGACCTTTCGGGTCTGGGCTTGTTTTCTCTGCCCTAACCCTGGCGACAATTTCTTCAGCCTGTTCACCTTGCTAGACCAATTGCTTCCAGGTGCGGCTTTCAGCAACTCCTATTTGGGCTAGGAGCGACGTTTATATATTATGGCGGCATGTTTCTACCAGGGTGACCTGGGTCATACCGCTAGGACATCGAAGTGCCATATTCTGAAATCTTTCTACAAATGATTTAACTGACTCTCCTTTTCGCTGCTTTGTGGCCAAAAGAGTAGGCATTGTGATCTCTGAGTCATCTTCAAAAAAGTGTGTTAGGAAGAGCTTCTTCAGATCATTCCAATTTTTAATGGAACTTTCTGGGAACTTTATGAGCCATTCAAAGGCAAGCCCTTTTAGAGTGCCGATGAACAAACGTGCCAAGATGGCATCATTATCTACCACGTTCCCCGTCTGAGACTTGAAGTAGTAGATATGTTGGTTCGGTGACCTTTTGCCGTCAAATGCCTGTAGGGTCAGAGCTTTGAACTTGGGGGGTATAGAACAAGGTCCCACTCGGCCGGATATGGCCGGACCACTCCTGTTTCTTGGAGGCCTTTCCGATTAGTAAGGGCCTCTAGACGTTGCTCTAATTGACTCATTCTTTTAGAATGAATCCTTCCATGGTCCGGGTTGCCTTCCCCCTTAGATGAAGATTTAGATGACTCAGAAGTATATTGCTCTTTCTCCTCGATATGCACAGAAGATGAGCTTTCTCCTTCTTTTCGTTTGCCTTTAGACTTTTTAGAGGAGGTTTTGTCAGTTGACTTCCTCTTGTCTTCAAGCAATTGTGCCAATGTCTGTTTGAGGGAATCGATGGATTCTTGTTGAACACGAATAATCTCAAATTGTTCCCCCTGGACCTGGGCTTGTTGCTCAAAGCGCCGGGCCGTCTCCTTAGGAGTATTTGTCATGTATATGAAGGCTTCCTTCTCTATGGAAGAGTTTGAAGCCTGCGACTCTGCAACGGCGGAATGTGAGTCATTTACTTCAATGCCCCGAGCCAAGGCATTGTAGTTGATCGGGGCAATTGCTTCAGTTCGAGTGCGAGTATGTCAATACACTCCTCCTAGTTCCATGTCAGACTCGTCGGAGCTGAGCACTGGTTGTTTTTCCCTACTTCTACTTGCTATGTTTGCAGTGATTTCAGGGTACTCCGCGTCAGAGAAGGTACTCCTTCTACGAGAGTGATATCTTTTAGCTGATCGGGAAGTTAGGGTCGACTATCTGAATATCGACTGTCGGCTCGCATGTATACTGCAGCGGCACTCAGAGAGCATTGCTGTGATAAGCCGTTCACAGCAACAAGATAGAGTGATCAAATTAGCACTCCTCTTCCTTGTCAGATAATCTCTTAGGTCCGTGGGAGAGGGATCGAAGAGATTGGCCTCGGATTGTCGAGGGCTTTTCAGCTTTTGAGAGCTATCCTTGCTTCGCAAAGCTGAGACGCAAGGTTCTGAGACGCGAAGCTCACGACCTGTAAGATAAACGCAACTCTCGTGTTTTGGCCCTAAACGCGAGTCTTGCACCTCTGTTGAGAAGAGACGCGGCTCTCGCGTTGCTGATTGTCGCATCTGGGTAGCGACGCTTGAGAAATGCAGGCCTTTTAGGTCCCAGTATAAATGTAAAGGCGCGGGTCTCGTGTCTCGGATGAGGGGCACGGACCTCACTCTGCTGATCGTCGCGTTTGAGAAGTGGAGCTTCAGAAACGCAAGTTTGGTGAGCCTCACGTTTAGGTTTCCAAACGCGAACTTCATGTGTCTGACATGATTCAGAAGAAACGCGGGCTTGAACCCCGCGTCCTATCTCTGTTGGGCAGACAGTTGTTCCAGCTTGTAGTTGACGCGCACGCCATCTCTGTCGTCGCTCAGCATTCCGATTACGCTGTACAGGTTGATGGGAAGCCCCGGTAACTTGGCGCTGAGGAAGGGGATGGGCATGAACGGGCTGAACATCAGCAACATTAACCACGGGGGTCTCATGGGAGACGTTGACGCGGGCATTACGTATGATGCTGTTAGCCACGACATCCTTCTTGCCAGTCGCGTCTGAGGGGATCTCAGAGCGGACTCGAGAGCAAGTCCCCGTGGAGACTTTGCGATAGACCAGCGCCTTAGGGCTCTTGGAGCTAGAAGAGAGGAACTCTTCATACTTTTCCTGGTCGAACTCCACGACAAGTGATTCGACCGTTTTTCTCATATAGGTGACGTCACCATGCGCCACAACTTGCTCGTCAGTAGAGAAAGTCGTCCCCAGCGGAGTCACCACTCTCTTGTTTGGTGGGAAAATTGAAGATCGAGAAGTAAATTCTTTATTTGATTATAAAGAAAGTTACAGCGGATCAATAATCCTCTTACAAGAGAGGGAAGATATTCAAACTTAAATCTCCCCTTTGTTTAGTGCCGGGTTCTTGATGCGGCGGTGGAAAGTGAATCTTGTCGTTGACCGGGTGAACGTCAGGACCTTTTGAGAATCCTCTCTTTGGATAGTAGACGAAGTAACACAGCTTCTGTCCGCCAAGGATCTCAAAGAGAGTGTAGGCAAAAACGGACTTGTACGCAGCAAGTTGTTAGAAGAGTTGAACTCTCTCTTTCTTTTCAGTTGAAAATCTTGGTGTTTCTACGGCTTACAACCGAAGTTCTTTTTACCAAGAAGTATCCGACCCCCTTTTTTTTCGACCCCTCTTCCATAACAAACTGGGCTATTTATAGAGGTTTCAGGGGGTAAACATGTCCCCTAAAAACACTTCATAATGGGGGTTAACTCTCTCACTACGTGGGCAGTAATTGACCCAGTAATGAGGGCAGTTACAACTGAGATGCAGGTTTTGAGCCTTGCGTTTTGCTACTGAAGTAATGCTTGAGAGACACGAGTTTCCAGCTCTGCGTCAAGCTTCGCGTGAGACACAGGCTTTGGACTCTACGTCTTGACACTGCAATAATGCTGAGACGCGGGTTTCAACCCTCGCGTCTTTGGTCCACAAAGTGATGTCAAGACGCGGGTTTCAAACCTCGTGTCTTAGTGTTGCACTGATGGCGATGACTAGCCCTGAGTCTGGAGTTTGGATTCTACTTTTTGACGACTTGTCTTCAGTGATTTTTAAACAGCCTACAGTTAGAAAGAAGAGATGATTTATAGGGTGTAGATGATAATGGGTATGGGTATTGGATAATGGGTATATGGGTTAAAGGGTTGATAGTTGGTAGGCTAATGGGTTTGGCTATGGGGCTAACCAATAAACACAATAATAATAATACTAATAATAATAAAATAATCAGTATGTAAAATAATTACTTAAAAAATATATAGTATTACTAAGTGGAGATATTACATTCTACCCAGCTTACAAAAATTTCGTCCCTGAAATTTCAATAAGGCGATAAATGATAAAAAGAGTCAAAATCAAGGGAGAAAATATCAAACTTCATGTCGCTAGTCCGCATATCATGGATCCATCACGCTTCCGCTGCGCTACTCTGACTTCTGCTAGCAGCTCTAGCTTGTAGTAACCAGTTCCAAGAAACAAAATCAGGGGAATAGAATTAGGAAAAAGGATAAAAATCAAGATGAAATCTAGATTACTCTAGAAGAAGAGTTGGAATCAGGGATATAAAAAGATTCAAGAGATGGATTTTCAAGGGAAGAACGATCAATTCCAAATGGAGTCAATAACATCGTGTGAATATTATATGCATTGCAGTGTAACTTTAACTTGTTTCAAGTTACCGGTAAAAACTAGGTCCTTCTAGCGAAAAGAGAAAGTCAAAAGTCAACATCTAAGTCGAAAACCTAGGCTCTGATACCAAGATAACCCTGTCACGCCCCACTTCCCAAAACACTCTGGAGCAGAGACATGACGACAGTCGGTGACGCTTATGTGCAAGAAAATAACCTCATATATACGCGCTAAGTCTTAAGTAACCCGAACAAGATATAAAAATCTACTAAATAAATTACGATTACTGGAACATCACATATAATTGTCCACACAAGGTAACATATGAATACTAAAATGGAATAATGACCGAATCTGATATATCGAGAATCAAGAAATAACATGTATACAAGAGAGATAAGAACACCGATAACCAACAGAGAGACTCTGAACTCCTCTCGAAGCATCGAGCTCATTAGCACCTGATTAATGAAATAAAATATCCAATATCTGTATGTGCAAATCCGGGATCATCTGAAAGTGACTCAATGAGTATGTAAAAAGAGGTAAAAGATTCTCGTGCATATAATCAGTGTGTATATGTTACTATAGTAATATGAAAACGCAGAATAAAGAATGTCATGAATAAAACTGTAAATAAGAGGTAACTCATAACTATAAGACGAACAATGATGTCAAAAGATGTATAACCTGGATATGTCTTTAATCGGGTTGGTTATTATTAAACTAACTACTATGGTACTTAGTTATGTCCCCATATCGCAGTCATTTTCTAGGATACAAAACAATGTTATTGTTGTTGTAACTGCCTTCCAATGTAGTGCATGTGTTTTAAAAGGGTACCGTGCTTGCCTGGTATCACGGTCTAACACCCCTGACATTGAACTAAGACAGACTGCATGGCCCAAATAACTGAAGACCACAGCCCCATATAAAAGAATAACTGGTGTAACGTCGCAGTCTAGGTATACCCCTAATAACAGAGAATTGAATAACTGGGTAGCCAATACTACCTTGGTTTTCATGGTGGAACCTAAAATTTGGTATACCATAACAAGTCCTTCCAAAATCACAACATGCATTATCAGATAATTACCCTTTTTTCCTGGGTTATGATATCTTTGATTAATAAGTAATGATATCAGTTATAATTAAAGTGAAATAGTGATTGGATATCTCCAACAACTGTTGATGCCAATAATAGTTGATAACCGAATGACTAATATTTGACAACTGATAACTAGCAACTGATAATTAACATTTGTCTAGAATACAGGAGATATAGAGTCACGAATCATAATTGTGTCACTAACAACTGATAACTGATAACTGATATCTAACTCTGACAATATAATATCGCTGATATCAACGAGACTTTATTAAAGTAATTATATCTCTATAACAGAATAACTACAATAACCAATCATGAAGAGCAGTCTACTGAATATCCTCGAGATCAACTAAGTGAACGGATACCGAAATCATGACTAAAGAGTGAAACATCCTCAAGCGACATGAAACCCAAAATGGTCTATATTTGATACTCAACAATAACAAAATATCATCTATACTCAACATTATCATTGATGAATAAACCCAGAAATTCTTACAATCAATAATCCAACAATACCAATTATATCTAAATACTAATCAAGATCTATTAAAAGAATATAAGTCTCAGATCAATTTCCAACTCCAACTAAGTTCATATACCGATCCAGGCATCAAGAAATCCATTCTCTTAATAATGTAAGATCATATTTAATCCATCCTCAATATCTAGTTGAATTCCCACCAAATAATCACCGAACAAATATTTGATAAATATTTCAAATAAATATACTATTTATCCACAAACATGAGCCAGGCTAATCTCAAGATCAATCTAAGTCACAGTCTAAGGTATGTCGTAACTAGATCTGAATCCAAAGTGGTGAATGAATACACATGAAATGATAAGCTCTAATATCTCAGTAATAAGATATCGAATCCATATACATTTAATATTAAGATTAAATCTGATTTAATTACACAATTAAACTCCTCTGTGGCATAATAGTCCAAGTCTAACTATCCGTTGCATGACTGAAGAATCTACTATTCAACTAATTCAATTTCCCTAATGAAACTAATCGACCAGCATAACCGGACTCTAAATCATAATACTGTGATCGTTTCTAAATACTGAAAATTTGCCAAATTAACTAACAGAATAACGAAAAACAACACGAAAAAAATTCACAATAACGACAAAATAAGTATCAGCATGAAATATAAACGCTCACATGAAATAATATAAATTATCAAGCAATTAAATAAACTAAACAAACAAACAAAGAACCAATGACAATGGTAAATAAGTAATAACACAAAAGTAAAGACTCATGGATAATAATAAATTCGAATAACACAAAGTAAACACTCACATGAAATGACATGGTTTTGGCCTAGTTGTCATCTAGTTTGCACTGCGCGAACCGGTTTGGATCTTCGAATTGTCTCATGTGTCGGTCTTCGAATTGCCAGTGTATCGGGTTCACAACGAACGCGAATCTGGGTCTTCTGTTACTGACTTTGAATCGTGCAATCAAATTTGAATCGCTATAATATGCAACCAAGCACACAAAAAGGGAGAGGACTGAGATACAGGAGGAGAGATACCGAGACACACCCTATACACACATGCACAGATGCACTCAACACACACTTGTACATGCGCGCATTTTTGCACACACCAACACACACATCTACACACAAACATTGATACCCATACATACATAACATACATTCACACATGCATTTTAACACACACGATACATGCATAAATACACTCGACACATAAACACACAAACTTATACAACACACATACATAAACACACACACACTTACATACACTGACACACGCACACAGACACACAACAAAGAGAGAGAAATACGCACAATTATATACTAACACACACACACACACACACTGACACACACACACACACACACACAGAGAGAGAGGATTTGCGCACGACAAAAGCGGTGCCAGTAGGAGAGAGAGGGGAGATTGGCATTGGGGCTCGATTGTGTGTTGTGGCAGGGAGGTCGGGCTGCCGAGAGGGCTGTGCTAGGCGACAGGTTATGAAGGAGAAAGTTTGGGCACGGTGGTGTCCGCCAGAGGAGGATTGAGGTGTTGTGGGAGATTATCACGGTAGGGTGTGAATGAGGTGGTTATGCTATCGTTGGGTGGCTTGAAGATGGGTAAGGATTCGGCCAAGTGGATGGGGATGGCATGGTGATTGCAACTGTGAAGAGGAAAAAAAGGATTGAGATAATTAGGGTTTGGGTTTAGGATTAGGGTTAGGAAAAAGAGATGATATTTAGGGTGTAGATGATAATGGGTATGGGCAAATGGGTAATGGGTATAAGTGTTAAAGGGTTGATAGTTGTTGGGCTAATGGGTTTGGGCTATGGGGCTAACCAATAAACACAATAACATCATACTAATAGTAGTAATAATTACAATAACAACAACAATAATTATATTAATAGTACATAATAATAATAATAATAATCAACAATAATATTATTAATACTAATACTGATAATATATATAATAATACTAACACTAATAATGATAACAATACTAGTAATAATAATAACAACTAATAAGAAAAGCAACAATAATAATAATAATCATAATCATAACGACAATAATATTAATATTAATAACACTAATAATATTAAAAATAATTAATAATCATAATGAAATAGTAATAGTAACAATTACTACAAATAATAATTATAATAATGGTAATTAGTAACAACAATATCAATAAATACAAAAGTAAATATATATAAAATCCAAATTATCATTTAATCTCTCTAAAATAATTTGTGAATTTAATATAATAATAATTACAAGAAGAAGAAGCAATAAATTAAGTTAATTAATAATAATAATAAAATAATCAGTAAAGCAAAATAAATACTAAGAAAAATAAAAATACAGTATTACTAAGTAGGGATATTACAAACTCCCAAATAGTGGACAAGGTATTGGATTATTTTGCATCAAGTATTATAGTGGTAGTAATAACAATAACAATAACAATAATCAGTATCATTTGTTATTCTAATCAGTCTCCACCAATGTCCCCATACCACTAACTGTTCACATTGGAACCCGCACTTTTAGTAGAACACATCCAAACTCTGTTATACAGTTTACCATTATTCGAATAAGTGTATGACTGAATAATATATGCTCCTGACATTATTATTATTTGGATATTATATATATAATGTACTGTGTTCAGTTCAATACTAGTGTCAGAAGAACAGGAGAACCTTTGGTATGATCTCTGGACTCTAGAGGCATCCCCACAGACTCTAGAGGCACCCCCACCACATGTGCGTGGTGTGTATTCAGCTCCGTGTGGTACTTAGCTCCATACGCCAGATGCATACCAGGTATCAGGAGATAGATCATGGACTCTAGAGGTAGCTGCGGACTCTAGCTGTACCCTCACCATGTGTATGGTGTGTACTTAGCTCCTTGTGTACATAGCTCGATTTACCGTTCCCTCAGTCAGGAGTAACAGGAGTATATTTGTGGACTCTAGAGGTGACCCCTACGGATTCTAGAGGTACCCCCCACCACGTGTATGGTATGTACTTAGCTCCGCATGATACTTAGCTCCACATATCATGTATGAGAAACAGGAATAGCATTAGAAGTGTATTAGGAGTCAGGAATAAATCAGAAGTATGTAAATATCCTTGTCTAGAATTCAAGAGTGTTGGCCCAAAGGCCCAGTGCTCTAGTTTTGATGATGAATAACTCATGTAGTTATAGTACTAATAATCTTGTGTTTAATTAGTCTCAGATATTTGATCAAGATCTTAGTAGGTGTTTAACTTCAACAAAAGGATTTAAAGTCAAGTTTTGGAGCTAGCACGTTTTGATTCAAGAGCTTGTGCATCAAGTCCACATCAAATACTCAAGAAGAGTCTAGCTCATTGGATAATGGCTTGGACCAAGTCAAGAAGAAGAAGAAGACCTTCAAGAGAAGACTTGTGTCTAGATTTGTTTATAGTAAGATTTTATTTTTTAGACAAAATGTAAAGGATAGAATAGTTGATGGATTTCTCAAGTTCATATACACTCACACACAAGATTTATATTTGTTTTCATAAAAGAGTTTTTGTTTTGAAAAATGCCGTGATGGTTTTTAAGCTTCAAAGTATACATATGTTTTACCAAAATTTTATTTAGAGCTTAATGTCAAAAACATAGATATTTCATCATATATGTATAGTAGATCATATCCATACACACTAAGCTTTAAAAGTGTTTAGAATATCTTATTTTATATTTTGGAGGAGTTTTGAAAAAATCGGTTTTCAATTTGAAAAAATTATTTTGTAAAAATATAGATTTTTGTTTTAAGGCAAAACTTCCATATTACAAAAATAGTTCAAAATATTTGTAACATGTTTTGATTTTTACTCAAACATGTTTGTATATCAAAGTATAATACTGAACTTATTTTTGTAGAAGTAATGAATTTATGGGATTTTATTGAAGGAAAAAGACTGAGATTTAAATCCCTAAAATTGCTGTTTCTGGCCTTCTGCCGGTCGACTGCACGGTCGACCGAGACAGAGGTCGGTCGACCGGGCGGTCGACCGACGTGTACAAAAAATTGCATGACTTGTTTGGCTGGAGGGCCGGTCAACCGACCCGGTCGACCGCCAGAGAGTTCTGCTCCCTGGAAATAGCCCCGGTCGACCGGGTGGTCAACCAGCAGAGAACTATGCTCTCTGTATCCAGGCCACGGTCGACCGGCCAGTCGATCGGTGGCACAACGGTCGAAAATTTGACCGTTGGCGGTCGACCGGCCGGTCGACCGCCAGCAGTCTGAACTGCGGAGTTGGCCTCCAACGGGCATATTTTGGATGCCTATAAAAGAGGCTTCTCTTGGGCTGTTTTATATAAGATTTTAAATGAATTTTTAAGCTAGTTTCTCATACACTTCTAAGTATTTATCTTTACTTGTTTTGGAGCCAAATACTTCAATATTAAAAGGAGAGTTTTTTAAGAGTGTTTTGAAAAAGAGTTTTCTTAAGTTTTCTTGAGTTTTTCACCTCCAAGTCAATCCAAGTTTTCTCACATACACTTGACTTTTCCATTGCTATATCATTCCTATAGGAGTGTTGTTGTGAGATTGTTTTTAGGTGATCAAAGTGTTTAGATCACCAAGAGTTCTATTTTGTATTTGAGGAGGCAGACTTGCGGGTTCGCGTTGTTTCGAGTTCTAGTGAGAGCTCGGTGTAGAGGTGCGACCTTGACAAGCTAGTGTGCTAGCGGTGTATAGTTCTTACGGGAACAAGAGAGGGACTAGAGAGCCCAAAGGAGTTCTAGTGTGAACTCGCTTGTAAGTGTTGCGGCACCGAGTGATCCAGTGGGATCGGTTTATAGTGGAATCCTTCATAGTGTTGAAGGCGGGGACGTAGAGCAAGGGTGCTCAAACCTCGAAACAAATCTCCTGTGTTTGCGATTGCTCTCTCTCTCTCACTTGTCTTTATATCTTGCTTATGCTTATTGCTCATATCTCTTATATGCTTGGTATATTGTGTGCTTAATTGTTATATGCTTGGGATTGTTTGCTCCCACTTGTATTCAACCAAGAGAGCCATAGCGGTGCCTCAACTCTTATCTCGTGAAATCTTGAAGAGATAGTCCAGAGCCCTTCACGGAGAATTCGGCTATACTCTTAGGTTATACCTTGTGTGTTTAGCTTAAGAATTTTTAGTTTCCATAAATAGTTTTTAATTCCGCATTAATTCATCATTAGATTAGGTAGTCACCTATTCACCCCTCTCAAGGTGATTACAATTGGTATCAGTGCGTGGTGCTCTTGATTTGGGTCTTACCACCTTGAGTTAAAGATCCTCTTTTATAGCTAATCACAATATTTGTACGCACACACATGGGTTTCATGTCATCTCCCACTTTTGACATTCTTAACATCCAAATTTGGAAAGTTAAGATGTCCTTATACCTCAAAACCCTAGGTATTCATGTTTATTTTTCCACTATTAAAGATTCATATTGTTTAAATAGCAAAAACCATAAGGCTAATGCAAAAGCCATTCATGCTTTAAAGTCAACCCTGAATGATGAATATTTATCTAGGGTTTCTAACTTTGACTCGGCTTTTGTAGTATGGAACGTTATAGTCTCCCTTAGCGAACAAGAGCAATATTATGCGGGGAGCGACTCGGATAATAGAAGTGATGCTTCCAACATATGCTACATGGTCCAAGGGGATAACCCCCTTGAGGTAAACTCCGAATCCGAGCTAGATAAGGATGTTGATATGTCATATGATGAGCTTGCATCTTTTTATCAACAACTTCTTGAAAAATATGACATGCTTAAAAAAAATAATAAGAAATTAAAAAAGAACAATACTTCTTTGTTAAAAAAAAATGACTCTTTTAAAAATAAATTGGAATGTTTTTCAAAAGAAAATTTTATGTTGAAAAAGGATAATATTTCCTTGACTTCTAAGTTGAATGACCTTTGTGAAGGAAATACTTCTTTGAAAAATAAAATTGTTTTGGTAGAAAAGGAAAAAGAGATTGCTTTGAATGAAAACAACTCTTTAAAAAGAAAAATTGTTGAAAAAGAAAAGGAAAATGTTCCAAAAAGGAAAAAGAATATTAATTCTCATTCTCACCATGCTTTTCATGACACTTTAAATAAAAATGAGATTAAATTTTTGAAAAAGAGAATAGATTGTTTGAGCTCAACTTTGAGCAATTGTGCACTTAACCATAATAAATTGGAAACCTTGTATTCAAAGAAACAAGCTCCACATGTACATGCACATCACCCACGGCACACATATACACACTTTGCACACCATGATCACACTCATTCACATGTGCATCCTAGAGTGTACAAATGTACACATTGCGGTCACAAAGGCCATTTAGCAAAATTTTATTATAATAAAATAAATTCTATTAATTTTGCTAATAAAAATATTTGGGTTCGAAACAAAGCTAACCCCCGTGGACCCAAAAGAAAATGGGTACCAAAATCTTCACCTCTTGTATTTGATGTAGGTGTGGGCTCTCACATGATGTGAGAGACTTGGTGCCTTGGTGGTGGATGCATGGGCTTGATGGACACTACAAATTGATGCATCACTACCAAGGAAGTTTTGGTGGGAAGGCCACCATGTTTTGGAGACTTAGAGTATAGTTCTTTGGTTTGGTAACTATCTTTAAACTCCAATTTTATTTACATTTTACATTAATGATTTTTAGCATGCTCATGTTCAGTGTTTATGCTTCATAAGGTGAATGCCTGTTTAGATGTAGTTTTCGTCAAAACTTATGTATATACTTGTACAAGTAGTGAGTAACATTTGATTCCTATATGCTTGTACTTCATTGCTCATTTGTACTCATTACATGTACATGTATAACTTAGTTTTAATGATTCCCTCATTTATACTTATTTTGCTTATTTTTTGTTTTGCTTCATGTATATGTAATCTTTGTTCAAAACTAATAAATATATATGTATACCCTTGAGTCGCTTGCCTCCATGCAAATACTATTATGGACTCTTTTTATGTTTGAGATATTTATGTATATTGTTAGTTTTGATAAATCATACATATACCTTGAAGTTTATTTTAAATGAAAAATAAATTTTTATAATTTTCATATTTGTTTGATAAAAAGATATTTATATTTGTTTTGAGCATTATTGATTATTTTCATGAATATACTATTCACATGATGCTTGTACACTCACACTATTTCTTTATTTATTCATGACTTTGTTTCATGAGCACTTTTATGAGCCTTATAGATTTTGTGTGTCAACTCTTTTGTATGGGTATGCTTCTGAGATATATATAATTTACTTTCATGTTTGAAGGATCTTTAACTAGTTTTTCAAAAATTACTTTAACTAGTTATTTATTCTTCATTTGGTAGTGTTTTCACAATACAAATATTTGCAAACTCTTATTTTTGAAAACTTCTATCCTACTAAGGGCGGATGGATGGGTGACCATGCCTTGTATGCTCAAGCTAAAATTTTTTTAACTTGTGTATGAATAGGGTGGATTGTTATGAGTTATACACATGTTCTTCATGTAATCTTAATTTTTGATACTCATACTTGTTTTTATATATGTATGCTTGTAAATTTCAATAATATCAATTTCCATTGGTATTCTCTTTTCATACATATATATGTTTTGATAGTGCATGATTTACCATAATCAATACATGTTTAAAGTACAAATTATGTTTATGCTAAGCTTGATTTAAATCTTGATTTCAAATTGATATCTCATTTGGTATTTAAATAAGCTTATGCATTATTTTCAATTGGTATGTTTATTGATATCAAAATTTACAATATACTTTAATTTGTATCAATATGTTTCGATTTCCAATTGAGTTTAGATTTCAATTGGTATCACAAATGTTTTCCATATTTGGTATTAAAATTTACCATGTATTTTAATTGGTATCAAAATTTAATTTAAATTTCAATTGGTATCAAAATATAAGATACTTTACTTTCATTGGTATCAAAATTTACACATTTTCAATTTCATTTGGTATCAAAAATTTCCTATTTCAAATGATATCAAAAATCTTGTGATATCTTAAAATTTTGTTTATTTATAAATGGTATCTCAAAATTTGTTTTATTACTTTGAATAATTATCAAAAGTTATGTTAAAAATATTTTGATATGTAAATTGTCTATATGCAAGGGGAGCTTAACATCTCTTATATATATATATATATATATTCATGTTGAGCGTATCTAGTATTGATGAGCTTGACATCTCTTCTTTATGTGATATACATGTGTAGGGGGAGCTTCACATCTCCACTTATGCATTGCATACTTTGCCTTATGTGAGTTAGGACTTTGTCATCCCTTCTTCATGTAATGCATGTATGCAGGGGAGCTAACTTCACGTCTCCCTCTTTATGAATGTATATCGCATATATATCTTTATTTTTTGATTTGTTTTCACCCCTTTATTGATGATTTGACAAAAAGGAGGAGAAGTATTTGATGAGTTAATATATGCATGTTTATTGTTTCATTCACTTGTTTTATACAAAAAGGGGGAGAATGATTTTAGAGTTTATGCATATATGTTTTGCTTAATGATTTGATAAAAAGGAGGAGAGGTATTTGAGTTTTATGCATGTTTATCTCCTTGTTTTATTCATATATGTTTGTTTAGTTTATGCACTTCATTGTATATCTCATTGTTTATTGTTATGCATGAGTTAAGGGGGAGCTTCTACGAAGCTTAATTTTAATCCATGCGTATATAACTCCATGAGTTTTGTCATCATCAAAAGGGGAGATTGTTGGCCCAAAGGCCTATTGCTCTAGTTTTGATGATGATTAACTCATGTAGTTATAATACAAATGGTCTTGTATTTAATTAGTCTCAGATATGTGATCAAGATCTTAGTAGGTGTTTAGCTTCAGCAAAGAATTTAAAGTCAAGTTTTGGAGCTAGCACGTGTTGATTCAAGAGCTTGTGCATTAAGACCACATCAAGTACTCAAGAGGAGTCTAACTCATTGGATCATAGTTTAGACCAAATCAAGAAGAAGAAGACCTTCAAGAGAAGACTTGTGTCTATGTTTGTTTATAGTAAGATTTCGTTTTTTAGATAAAATATAAAGGATAGATTAGTTGGTGGATTGCTCAAGTTCATATACACTCACACACAAGATTTATATGTGTTTTCATAAAAGAGTTTTTGTTTTGAAAAATACCGTTTTGATTTTTAAGCTTAAAAGTATACATATGTTTTACCAAAACTTTATTTAGAGCTTAATGTAAAAAATATAGATATTTCATCATATATGTGTAGTGGATCATATCCATACACACAAAGCTTTAAAAGTGTTTAGAATATCTTGTTTTTATATTTGGAGGAGTTTTGGGAAAATCGGTTTTCAATTTGGAAAAATCATTTTGGAAAAAATATAGATTTTTGTTTATGGCAAAACTTCTTTATTACAAAAATAATTCAAAATGTTTGTAACATGCTTTGATTTTTACTCAAACATGTTTGTATATCAAAGTGTAATACTGAACTTATTTTTGTAGATTTATAATGAATTTATGGGATTTTATTGAAGGAAAAAGACCGCGTTTTAAATCTCTAAAATTGATGTTTCTGGCCTTCTGCCGGTCGACCGCACGGTCGACTGAGACAGAGGTCGGCGGTCGACCGACGTACACAAAACGTGCATGGCTTGTTTCGCTGGGGGGCCGGTCAACCGACCCGGTCGGCCGCCAGAGGGTTCTGCTCTCTGGAAATGGCCCCAGTCGACCGAGTGGTCGACTGGCAGGGAGCTATGCTCTCTGTATCCAGGCCACGGTTGACCGGTGGCACAATGGTTTGGCCGGTCGACCGGCCGCTCGACCGACAGCAGTCTGAACTGCTGAGTTGGCCTCCAACGGGCAAATTTTAGATGCCTATAAAAGTGGCTTCTCTTGGGCAGTTTTATATAAGATTTTAAGTGGGTTTTTAAGCTAGTTTCTCATACACTTCTAAGTGTTTATCTCCACTTGTTTTAGAGTCAAATATTTTCATATCAAAAGTAGAGTTTTTCAAGTGTATTTTGAAAAAGAGTTCTCTTGAGTTTTCTTGAGTTTTTCACCACCAAATCAATCTAAGTTTTCTCAAAAACACTTGAGCTTTCTATTGCTATATCATTCCTATAGGAGAGCTGTTGTGAGATTGTTTTTAGATGATCAAAGTGTTTAAATAACCAAGAGTTCTACTTTGTATTTGAGGAGGCGGACTTGCAGGTTCGCGTTGTTTTAATTTCTAGTGAGAGCTCGGTGTAGAGGTGCGGCCTCGGCAAACTAGTGTGCTTCTGGTGTGTAGTTCTTGCGGGAACAAGAGAGGGACTAAAGAGTCCAAAGGAGTTCTAGTGTGAACTCGCTTGTAAGTATTGCGGCACCGAGTGATCCAGTGGGATCGGTTTATAGTGGAAATCTTTCATAGTGTTGAACGCGGGGACGTAGAGTAAGGGTGCTCGAACCTCGAAATAAATCTCTCGTGTTTGCGATTGCTCTTTCTCTCCATCTCTCACTTGTGTTTATATCTTGTTTATGCTTATTGCTTATATCTTTTATATGCTTGTTATATACTGTGCTTAATTGTTATATGCTTGGGATTGTTTGCTCACACTTGTATTTAACCAATAGAGCCATAGCGGCGCCTCAACTCTTATCCAGAGGAATTTTGAGGAGATAGTTCAGAGCCCTTCATGGGAAATTCGGCTACACTCTTAGGTTATACCTTATGTGTTTAGCTTAAAAATTTTTAGTTTGCATAAATAGTTTTTAATTCCGCATTAATTCACCATTAGATTAGCTAGTCACCTATTCACCCCCTCTAGGGATTACAAAGAGTTCATGGATACCAGTTTTTCTGTTAACAATAGGTATTGTAATAAGTCCGCTGTCATAGTATCAAGTTCAATGTATCATAGTCAGATGTCTGGTTAGTATCTAATGTCAATATCATGCATTCAATATCGGTATCTATTGTGTATTCAGTGTCAAGTATTAGTATCTAGTAAGAAGTATAAAAGCAGCACTAGAACCTTGCACATACAAGCAGAGCAAAGTGCTGGAGGCACAAACAGCGAACAATGTTTAATTACTAAAGCGCTCGGTGGAGCTGCATGAATGACTCAGCTTAGACTGTGTAATCCCCTGATCCCTGATGTACGTATCGCAGTATCAAAGCTCGATACGACGTACAAAGTTGATTGAACCTTCCTGGTAGTTAGATTGAGTCGATTTCAGTTTTAGATATTAATTTTCAATATTTTAGATTTTTCAGAATTTTCTGGAATTTTTCTGAATTATTTTGGAAAATCTCTGTAGTCGGTATCGACCGATACCAATAATTGGCTCTACGATTTTTAATTCACAAACGGAGTGGTATCAGAGCCTAGGTTCACCTCTGGTGTGGGTAACCACCTAGATCAATGCTCTGGCTCTTACCAACAGTACAATCAGGTTCAAATAGAACTCACCAGTATCTGAGCTTGGGAATTCTAGCTATGAGTACAAGAATGCCACTTCATTGAAATTCATTCATTGGTACTTTTCTCTTCCCTCATTTCAGTGATCAATCATAATACTCTGATTTCCTTCTTGTTTTCTCTTAATCCTGTGGATTCTGATTCTCATCTTTGACTCATGATACCAATCCTCCACCCTGTTGTCTCTATCGATATCAGAAAGCGCATCGGAATCGTCGTGGGCCCGTAACATTTAGGCTTTGGGGTTGGAAATATTATTCTCACACCTGAATTGAAATTTCGAGGACGAAATTTTTTGTAAGGTGGGGAGAAATGTAATCCCCTGATCCCTGATGTACGTATCACAGTATCAAAGCTCGATACGACGTACAAAGTTGATTGAACCTTCCTGGTAGTTAGATTGAGTCGATTTCAGTTTTAGATATTAATTTTCAATATTTTAGATTTTTCAGAATTTTCTGAAATTTTTCTGGATTATTTTGGAAAATCTCTGTAGTCGGTATCGACTGATACCAATAATTGGCTCTACGATTTTTAATTCACAAACATAGTGGTATTTTAAAAATCTACTTTCACCTTATGTCTTACAATCATATGATCTATATTAGGGTATTTTTGGGGATTTTTCTGAATTTATCGAAAATTGGGTCAAACCGGTGTCGCCCGGTGTCAGTAATGCACTTCAGGATTTTTAACTTACAAATCGAACTTTATTTCATGAACCCAATTTCACATTCCTCCTCCATGTAATATTCTCTATTTTTTTTAATTTTTGGGAACCGTTCTGGGCTAGTCAAATTTTGGACCGAATTAAATAATATTCAATTAAACAATTAAAAATCCCTTTCTTTCTTTTTCTTTCCCCTTCTTCCCTTCTCTGAAATTTTCCTTCCACCGCCTTACCCATCTCCACCGCCATCTCTCTCTCCTTCTTCTTTTTAAAAACATCTCTCTTTCCCCTTAACAATCTCTTCCGCACTCTCTCTCTCTCAATTTCTCCTTCTCTCTCTCTATCATCTCCCATTCAAAACCTCTCTCTCTCTGCTCTGCGGGGTCACCACGCGCCTCCAGTGGCTGGCGCCTTCGACCAGGCCCGGCCAGGTGCCACCACACCCCACCGGCCGCCGCCCCCCAAAATCCTCCCTTTTCTTTTCCCTTTCTTTTCCTTCTTTTCTTCTCTTCTTCTTCTTCTTCACTCTCTCTCTCTCTCTCTCACTCTCTCTCTCTCTCTCCCCCTCACTATACGCGAGCCCAGACTGCCCCTGGTGACCTAGTGGCGCCGCCGGCCGTCGTCCACAGGCCGTCGCTGCCGCCGGTCGCCGTGGTCGCGCAGCCGCGCGGCCATGCCCGCTACCCTGCCATGCTCTCTCTCTCTCTCTCTCACTCACTCTGTGATCGCCGCCGGCGGCTAGACCCACTGCCGGTGGGTCTCGCTCTGCCGCCGGCCAGTGGAGCTGGCCGGCCATAGTCGCGCACAGCAGCGCTGCTGCTGCTGTGTTATTTTGGGTTCGGGTGTGACCCGAACCCATTAACCTCCTTGGGTTGGGTTTGACTATAAACCAACCCACCAACCCGCTAACAACCCAATAACCCATCACTTAAGTTATGGGTTATGGTATTGGATCCAAACCCGACCCGTTTTCCACCCAAACTCGCTCCAAAAACCCAATATAGGTAATATTACAGAAAACCCCCTACTACTTTTTATTAATTGCATTAGAGATATTTTTATCACATATTTGACCCATTCTTATTACGTTTAGTGTTCGGGCGATATCTGGAGCATCCGGACTCCGATTTGGACGATCCTGGAACCGTTGCAATCGTGGGAAAGAGAGCTACATTCCCATGGCTAGTTTGTGATTATTTTTCTTTTATAAATTATATTTATTTAGAGATCCTAAATTGATTGATTGCTTTCAGTGATAAATCTTGATTATGGATAAAACATTGTAACTATTGTCGTTCACTAGACATGGTATTACATTATACACTGACCACTGTTAGTACATGTACTAGTGATACACAGATATGTTACACGGATTATTGCTACACATATATGTTCCACTGGTACACGGAATACCAATTCACGGAGTACCGCATTTCATGTTATTGTTATCATCATTACATGGATGCTCGATATACAGTTATCTCATGTTCACACATCACTGTTACATATGTTCACCGCACGACTTTACATGCATGTATTGTTTCTATCTTCTTGTCATATAGATCACCGTCCATATTACATGTATTATTGTTCCATGTTATCCCCGTATTCCTGTTATATGATTGTTTCCCGTTATTGATATTGATATTCCCGTTATTGGATACATGAGCTGTTGATATGCGATGTGTGGAATCCCACATCTATTGTTCCCTTTTCCCGTTATCCTGTTTTATGCTATCAACTGAGCTCAGGTCCTGTTATCATGTTACATGTACCATACACTGTACTTGTTCTTGTTACGTTGTGTACTTTAAATGAAATATCATAAAGATAACTTGTGGATGGGGGAGACTGGACGGTTGATTAGATCTTATCGGGTGGATGTCTGGATCCATTATTTGTCCCACTGCAGGGGACGGGGTAGTGCTGGCTACCGTCTGTTATTGCTCATGAGCTCCCGTTTCCCGTTATTATTTTAGCTCATTGAGTTCCCGTTACATGTTATAGCCTTAGCGGGCTGGCCCTGGTCTCAGCAACCAGGGGTCTGTTTAAGGCCGTGATCCCGGGTATACACGGGATACACCTACCCGATAAGAGCTCCTCGACCATTTGGTTTCCAATTGACATAATAAAACAGTATACACAATAGTGACGTCGGGAACACTTGTTATTTGATCACTCTCTCGTTTGGATAATGGTACCCGTATGCCATGTCCGGACAAGTTCGACTGGAGTGCGGGCTCCAGTATGAACTGCTAGTGGTATGGGACACTGAAAGAGATTGATTAAAATAGCAGGCGGTACTGATTGTTATTATTGTATAAATAATATGACTTGCCTGATACATGTATACTACTTTCTAGTTGTACTTGTTACTATTCCTGATATGTTATCCACTATCATGTTATCTGTAGATTTTGCTACATTACCAGATACATGTTACACTCCATGTGATGACGCACTCTTCATGTACACGTATACCTTACATTGCATGGCTTTAGTCCCTGTATATCCTATAGACACTATTCCCGTATACTCACATCGCTATAGAATGGGTGCATACTTCATCTACATGTTCACATGCATCACGTCAACAATATTTATTATATATAAAACTGGATACTACTGTAGACATGATTCGATGATAACATGCTAGGTAGTGATGATATTTAAATATGACAAGTTTATATTTCTACTGTTTATTATATGCCTACTATATGGTATCACTGTTACAGAATAATGTATTATATATTATTATCGTGTCGGTATTACTATCGTATATATTACTGCTTCCTTCATTTTATCACTCACTAGGTCGCTTTCTGACGACCCTGGGTTTGCGTGCCCAGGTTGGAGATCCGAGTTATTGTATTGTCAAATAGTCTATTGTGCACAAAGGAGACTCCTCATCGAGACCCTTCATAGGTATCTTTATGATTTATTGCCGTTATCTTATTTATCCCTGTTTTCCTATTTGTTATGATCACTAACCTCTTTTTACAGGTATTCTTGTACCTATTTAATGCTGGAACTCTTGTGTATATGGAGGCTATTTCTACTGAGGCTTAACGTACGGGCGAGGGTGTTTTCACCTTGCGTATGTACGTCGCCATAACGTCTCTGTATCCTTGGGATCGGGGCGTTACAGACTGCGAGTCTGAAATCCGGCAGAGTTTCACCTAGGCGAGTCTAGTAATAAAGCGCTGAGCGCTAAATATGCCTACCAAGTGAAGCCGAGAGACCACATACGGTCAAAGTGCAACCCCTTTCGGGGAAGCGGGCATAAGAGACGGCATGAGGTCTAATTGGGCTAGAAAGCCAAGTGGGTACCTGCATAAACAATATAAGTACACACAAGCACACATATAAGCAGGATAAATACAAACAACAGCGTTGAGCGCTAAATGAGAGTCCGTAAATGGTCTAATCGCACTCCTTGTAGCTACCACACAAACCATAGGGCTTAAGTAACACTCTACGTACCACCCTGTAGGATGCTAGGCACACACTACAGTACCCGGTAGTTAGCCCGAGAAGTGGGCTACATGTAACTTGCACCACTGTTAATCCAAAAATACAGAAATACAGAGAATTCCAAAAAATATGGATAAATTCTAGAAAAATACAGGAAACTCTACACAGAAATTTTTAAATACTCAAAAATTCTTAAAAATATACATATAATTTCTAAACTACTTTAAAATCCTAAAAATGTACAGTTAATTTATAAAAATTATGGAAAATTTTAGAAATACCCAGAATATAAAATACGCATGAACGTGTACAAATATATATGTACATGTGTGTTATGTATTAACGGTAGAGTACTCGCCTAAATTGGAGAAATACCCGATACCACGTGGACGTATGCACGTATATGGAGGTGTGGATATGTGTGAAGCCCAAGGGCTGGCCGTGAGTTATAGAAGGGAGAGGGTGGTGCGGTGAGGTTTTTAGAGAGAGAAAATTGGTAAAAGTTTGTATTTTAGAAGGAGAAAGGAATTTGGAGGTGAGAGAAAAAGGGTATATAGGTGTGTGGTTGGCGGAGAAAGGTAGAGAAGTAGCTGGCGGCAGCCTAGGTAGCTGGCGGCCTGAAGTAGAAGGAAGGAGGAGAAAACTAGAGAGAAAAAGTGATAAGAGGAGAGAGAAAGTGAGTTTAGGAGAGATTTTAGAGATAGAAAGGGATGGAGAGAGAGAGAGGGAGGTGGTGTGGCTGGCCTAGGGAGGCAGGAGTGGTGGTAGAGTAGCTTAGGTTTTTTAGAGAGAGAAAGAGGATTTTTAGATAGAGAAGCTAGAGAAAGTGGAGGAGAAAGAGGGACGGGCAGGCCATCATGAGGAGATGAAGGAGGGAGTGTTTTATAGAGCGGGAGAAGCTTACAATAAAAGCCATCTCCCTTGGCTTCATGAAGAAGAGAGAAAAAGAAAGAATGTTCTAGAAAGGAGGAGAAAAGAAAAAGAAAAGAAAAGAAAGAAAAAATAAAAATGTAAATATTAGATTGTTAGGGGTTATGTCTAAGTGTCACCTAAGAAAATAATATAAAAAGAAAAATGAGAAAAAATGAAAAAGAAATGAAATTATAAAGGAAAGTAAAGGAAAGTGAAGAAGAAAAGATTTTATTTCATGAAAAAATAAAATGAAAATATTTTGAAATTTTATTAGAAAAAATATAAGTCCAGTGCAGAGTCTTCTGTAAAAATTTTAGGTCAAACGGAGGTAAAAACACACATAAAATGTCGCGAACACTTACGGGACATCAAAAATCGTAAAAGGATATGCATTCTGGAATCAGGGTATTACAAGGTGAGTAGATGAAATTAATCATAAGCAAGCTAATGCAAACATTTAATCATCAAAACCGGTTAGAAGCAAGCATGAAATAAGAGAGTTAGATGCAAGTTTGGAAGTTAGATGTTAGAACCCATCATAATGAGCCAGCAATGGCTCTTGCAAGAGCAAGGCCTTTGATTGAGTTGGAGCTTGCACACAGAAAATACAGAATTTCAGAAATACTGAACAGATGTGTAAGTGCTCAATGGTACCGCTATAGCGAGTGACTATGCGGGTCGTGATCCACAAGGAGGGACTAGCGATGGAAGCTTTTAAGTAAGTTCGTTTCTTTTTGAGTTTACAAAAACATGTTAGGAATTTCTTCTCAGTTTTAGAAAAAGAACAAAAAGGTTATGTTAGAATATGAGAAGAAGATGGTAAAAGAAAAGATGTTGTTATTGTTTTATTTACAAAAGAAAAGAAAAAACTAAATAAAGAGGTGAATGTTGGTTTGGAGTAGAATTCTAAACTAAGAATTAAAAAAAAACTAAAAATTATTACTTACCTCTTCCGTGCTTTTATCTTTAGATCCATCACTATGACTTTCCTAGTCTTTGAAGGCGATCAAGCATGACGTGTATGATCTTCCCCGTTCCTGATTTACACTATGAGTAAAAAGGCATGCTAAATTAACATAGGAATGATTCTTAATCATTATAGGCCATCAAGGGCACTTGCAATAGCGAAGCAATCTCGAGGCTATTTGATTCACTTCGATTACAAACACATCAGAGGAAAACAAACAAAAATAAGAATAAAGAAGAAAAAGTAACTTTTGATTTGATTAAATAACAATGAAAGAAAAGATGAATACTTACACCGGTGTTACTCTCAGTACAAGCTCCTTTCTCATTCCTCCATTAAACTCCTCTCATCTCAGTTACATAAAGAAAAATAAAAATTATGTTAAAAGAGAAAGAAGAACCTAGGTAAAACTGATACGAAAATATATTTTACTCTCTGCTTAATCGTTCTCTCTTTTGCCTTCAGAAATTGCTGTATTTATCAGATAAAAAGAGTGGCAAAGAGTGGTAAAGAGATGAGCTCCAATTACTGGCCCAGCAGCCAATATTCTTATCCTTATTGTCCCTTCATATACTGATAACTTCCTCTCTGGACTTCCGAATTTGGGATTATCTTCGTTGATTTCTCAATTAAGGATAATAAATTCAAATAAATCTGATTTAGTTTGAATAGATTTGATAATATCCTCTCTTTGTTATCTTATGTTTTCTGATAAGATTTGCACCTGGCTTATGGATTTAGGATTATCTTTTATTGATCTTCAAGTTAACCAAATAGATCTTTAAAAATCCAGTTTTAATTAATTTATCTGGTGTTATCTTCTCTGATTTGCTCCAGTTTTTGAATAGAATTGCTTCTAAAACTCTGAATTTGAGTATATCTTCATTAATTTGCTTGAGCTTTTAAAACTCCAGATTTAATTGAATAAATTTATCCATTTCTCCTCTTTCTCCATAAATTACCCTGCATACCATTAGACATTAAAATGAATTAAATAGCTGAGTTTTATTACAAAATAAAAGTGAAAATGTGACATATGTCACCCTACATATGCAATGCACGTATATAATCATACCCCCACACCTATATTTTGCTCGTCCTCGAGCAAAACACAAAAAATAATCTAACACACTTTCGTAGGAATCACGGTTGCACTTAGCATGTGCAACAAGCCGTTAAACCTCTATATTACCCTTGGAGGAAGAGTTTTTTCTCGTGAGGGTTTTCAGTGTATTACACCCACAAAATGAAAAACACCTAGAGGGGGGTGAATAGGTGTGATTGCTAATCTTAAAAAATTTTAACTCTCTAAATGCGGAACCTAAAACAAGTGAGGCTCAACTTAGTACAATTCAACAAGTGTAGCCGAATTCCTCTTGCGAGGCTCTGGACTAAACTCCTCTTGATTCCCCTTGATATGGGTTGAGGCGCTATGTGAAGCTCTTGTTGGATGAGTACGGGATTGGCACACACAAGTATGAAATGGATGATATGAAGAATGATGCAAACACAATGATATATGGCAAGAATTACAAGCAAGCAAATAGTAGCACAAGAGAATTAAACAATATCACAAGTATGCAATAGAAAGCAATAAGGAGCTATTGAAAAGTAAAGCAAGAATTAGACGCAAAGGCAATCGCAAACAAAGTGATTTGTTTCGAGGTTCGAGCCACCGCTCTACTCCCCGCCTTCACCTCCGTGAAGGGTTTCCACTATCCACTGAGGACGCCTTTACAATTTGGTCTACCGAAGACCGAGCACCGAGCTCCACCGAGTACAAAGGACCTCTACCGAAGAGGTTGCTCCACAAGGAAAGGATTACAAGAACAAAGTGATCACAACAAGATCACTACACTTTTTCTCAAACTCTTTTACAAACACTCTCACTTCTATTACAACTTCACTATAGAATGAGTATAGGATTTTTGGCTCTATGAAGTGTGGTGAGAAAAACTTCAGTTGTAGAGTGATATTAGTAATCAAACACAACTGAAAAACAAGCTCAAAAAGAATTGGAATGAAAGCTTTAAACTCTTTTCTTTTCTCTTTTGAAAACAACACAAACTTGAGGATTTTTCTTGGTGATATGCAAGAGAGACTTCTCCTCTATTTATAGGGTTAGAAAATAGGTTAAAAACAATTTCTTTACACCTAATTTGACCTGCAAAAGCTCCCCAACAACTCTCCAAAAATCTGTTAAACTGAAAACAAAAACAATTTTTCAGAATAGCCCAAAGAGGAAAGAGCCGTTAGGCTATAGCAGGCTTGGCGGTCGACCGGTCCGGTCGACCGCAAGGCCAGCTGCAAAGAGCCGTTGGCTCTCGGTCGACCGGTCCGGTCGACCGTCCCAAAAGAGGAAACACAGTTTCCTTCTTCCGGTCGACCGGTCCGGGCGACCGAAAAAACCTGTGAGCAATTTGCTCTCCGTCGACCGACAGACATGCACAAACAGTGCATGTCCAGACACATCGCCGGTCGACCGGGCCGGTCGGCCGGAGTTGCCTGAAACAGAAAACTGGGCTGGTTTTGAGTTAGAAAAATTTTGAGAAATATTTTAAAAATACATATAGCTAAGTATTATACAGAAAATAGTTTATACACATGTTTTATACAAGATTTTCAAGATATAAAGCTTTTGGTACATGTATATATAAACTAAGGCATAAAACTTAGAAATAACCATTTTCAAAACATAGGAAATATATGAAACAAGTGTGTGTGCAAATCCTAGAGCCAAATTTCATATACTCAAACTTTAACATTCTATTTCTTACAATGTTTCTAAGGACTTCAAGATCTTCAATAGGCTTCTTCATATAATCTTCAACACTTGTTCCTTGAGCCCAATTAGAGTTGACTTGAGTCCAAATCCTTGTATTTGTGAGAGAAGACTTCTAGAATGAATAGAAATCTGAAACACACTTAAACAACAAATGTTATTAGTACAAATAACTAATATGTTTTGTAATCATCAAAATACACTAATCATGGGTGATTGTAACCTTGGGCCAACAATCTCCCCCTTTTTGATGATGACAAAACATATAGGTTATTTAAATAAACATGGAAGAGGAGTTTGAAAAACTCCCCCTCAAATAATGCTATGTATAAAAATTTGACTATGGAAGCACAATACATAAAGCATTCAATACATAAAGCATTCAAGGCAAAATAGTTTTGTCAAAAACTTAAATAAACAAACTTAACAAACTCAAACAAATTCAAAATATCAAACACTTATTCAAATTCAAAATATCAAATTAAACTTATTCTCCCCCTTTTTGTCATACATCAAAAAGGGTTAAAATACCAATTGAAAATTTTTATTTTTAAGAATCCATAATGCAAACATTCAACTCACCACAAATAAATGAAAATCTAGCATAGTCTAATGGTTTAGTAAAAATATCGGCAAGTTGAAAATCGGTAGAAACATATTTAATAACAATATTACCTTTCTCATAATGATCTTTAAGAAAGTGATACCTAATGTCAATGTGTTTGGTTTTACTATGTTGATTTGCATTCTTTGTCATGTGAATAGTACTAGTATTGTCACAAAATATTTTAACATGATCAAAGTGTAAATCATAGTCGAGGAGAGTATGTTTCATCCAAAGAACTTGTGCACAACAAGCTCCGGCTGCAACATACTCCGCCTCGGCAGTTGAAAGGGCTACCGAATTTTGCTTTTTGGAAGACCAAGATACAAGACAATTACCTAAGAATTGACATGTTCCACTTGTGCTCTTCCAATCTACCCTACAACCCGCTTAGTCGGCATCCGAAAAACTCTTCATTTCAAATAATCCGATTTTAGGATACCACAAACCCATTTCAATAGTGCCCTTAAGGTATCTAATTATGCGTTTAACCACAATTATGTGAGACTCTTTAGGACAAGATTGAAAACGTGCACAAAGACAAACGGAAAACATGATATCCGGCCTACTAGCCGTCAAATAAAGCAAGCTACCAATCATGCTACGATATAATTTAATGTCTACACTTTTACCTTGTTCATCCTTGTCAAGCTTTGTAGTTGTTGCCATGGGAGTTTTGCTTACTTTCGATCCTTCAAGCCCAAACCTTTTGATTAGTTCCTTTGTGTACTTGGCTTGATTGATGAAGATCCCATCCTTCCTTTGCTTGATTTGGAGTCCAAGGAAATAGTTGAGCTCCCCCATCATAGACATTTCAAATTCATCCTTCATGCATGACTCAAAAGCTTTGCAAAGAGATTCATTAGTAGAACCAAAAATAATATCATCCACATAAATTTGCACAATAAGTATATCCTTTTCTACATGTTTTGTAAACAAAGTTGTGTCAATTTTACCTTTCTTAAAATCATTTGAAATCAAAAATGAAGAAAGTCTTTCATACCAAGCCCTAGGGGCTTGTTTTAAACCATAAAGAGCTTTATCTAATTTAAAAACAAAATTCGGATGTGTAGGATCAACAACCCGGGGGGTTGTTCAACATACACCTCCTCTTCAATAAAATCATTTAGAAAAGCACTTTTAACATCCATTTGAAATAATTTGAAATCTTTATATGAGGCAAATGCTAGTGTCATCCGTATGGCTTCAAGCCGTGCTACGGGTGCAAAGGTTTCTTCAAAATCGATCCCTTCGATTTGAGTGTAACCTTGGGCAACTAACCTAGCCTTGTTTCTAACTACATTACCCGATTCATCCAACTTGTTCTTAAAGATCCACTTAGTACTAATTGTTGGTCTATCGTGGGGCCTAGGAACAAGGTGCCAAACTTGGTTGCGCTCAAATTGATTGAGCTCCTCTTGCATGGCTAGCAACCAATATGAATCGGCCTCGGCTTCGAGGACATTTTTGGGTTCAATATGAGAAATGAATGCATAGTTACCACAATAGTCATGAAGTCTAGAGCGAGTAGTTACCCCTTTTGATACTTCACCTATGACGAGGTCCTTCGGATGATGTGGATTGTATCTCCAATCCTTTGGTAGTGGTTGAGTAGGCTCCACCTCATGTGTTTGATTTTCATTTCCTTGTGCCTCTTCCACCTTAGCTTCGCTTCCTTCATCATCCTTTGGTTTGTCTCCCATAGTAGAAGCATCCTCCAAGGTCACTTTCTCCAAACCTTTATCCAATGCATCTATTTCTACAACATTCTTAACAAACTTGTTAGATTCCTCAAACTTAACATGAATAGACTCTTCAATAGTCAATGATGATCTAATGAAAACTCTATAAGCCTTACTAGAGTTTGAGTAACCTACAAAAATAGCCTCATAAGATCTAGCATCAAACTTTCCTAAATTATCTTATGTATTTAAAACAAAACATTTGCATCCAAAAACTTTGAAATAGGAAACATTAGGTTTTCTAGAAAAATACATTTCAAAAGAAGTTTTAGTAGTATTTTTACACAAGAAAACACGATTTGATATATAGCATGATGTATTAACGGCCTCGGCCCACAAATAATGTGGTAGACCATATTCACTTAGCATTGTCCTAGCCATCTCTTGTAATGTTCTATTTTTCCGTTCAACTACTCCATTTTGTTGTGGAGTTCTAGGACAAGAAAGTTCATGCTTTATTCCATGTTCATCACAAAAAGTGGTAAAGGGTTGGTTAATGAATTCACCTCCTCTATCACTTCTTATTCTCAAAATTGAAACATCTTTTTCCTTTTCAACTCTTTTCTTAAAAGTTTGAAAATAAGAGAATGCTTGGCTTTTATGTTCAAGAAAGAAAACCCAAGTAAACTTTGAAAAATCATCAACCAAAACATAAGCAAATCTATTCCCACTTAGACTTTTGGTTTGTGTAGGGCCAAAAAGATCCATATGGATTAACTCCAAAGGACGTGATGTCATGATATCCTTAATTGACTTGAAAGAAGACTTAGTTTGTTTCCCAAATTGACATGCGTCACAAACTCGGTCTTTTTCAAAATTCAAGCAAGGAATACCTTTCACCATTTCCTTTGTGTTTAACCTAGAAATGTGATCAAAAGAAATATGCCCTAATCTCCTATGCCACAACCAAGAGTCATCATCGAGGGCTTTCAAACAAGTAATATTACAAGACATATTTAACATATCAATCATATAAACATTACTTTCACGAAAACCGGAAAATACACAAACATTAGAAGTTCTATCAATTACTTTACAAGCAACATTATCAAAAACAATATCAAAACCTTTATCACAAAGTTGACTAACACTCAAGAGATTATGCTTGAGGCCATCAACTAAAACTACATTTTCAATTAAAGGAGAGGTGCCAAGTTTTACATTACCAATACCGATGATTTTACCCTTGGCGTCATCTCCGAAGGTGACGGTGCCACCTTCATGATATCTTGATAGGGTTGCAAAGTTGTTGATGTCCCAAGTCATGTGCCTTGAGCAACCGCTATCAAGATACCACAATCCTCTACGTCGTTGGGATTTGGAAAGTACCTACATCATTTAACATAATTGTTGATTTTGGTACCCAAACTTTCTTGGGTCCTTTAAAGTTAGTGCCTCGAACCCAAACATTATGACGTGAAACGTTTAATCTATCATAGCAGAAATTGGCTAAGTGCCCTTTCCGTCCACAATGTGAACATGAGAACACTCTACCATACATGAATGCATGATGTGTATGTGTAGTGTGAGCATGTTTTGGGGTTTTGCCATGTTGTTTTAGGTTGTGTAGCATGAACATGAACATGAGCATGAGCATTTTTCTTTGGGGCTTGTTTCTTAGGAAACATAGCCTCAATTTTCTTCTTGTTAAACTCACAATCTTTCAAAACAACACTTAGTGAGTCTAATCTTTCCTTAAGCATAGTAACTTCATTTGAATCAATTAGTGGGGCCTTACCTTTGCAAGAAATTTTATATTTTTCAAAATCATTTTTGGTAGTGGCCAAAGTGGAAACCAAATCATCTTTTTCCTTTGTAAGAGTAAAAACTTGAAGACTTAAAGATTCATTATCCTTTTTCAATTTAAGATACTTTTTCTTTAAGAAATCATAGTTTTGTGACAACTCAACAAAAGCCTCTTCTAACACATCCATAGAAAGTTCATTATCATGAGAAGGGGAAGAGGTTACCTTGCTTGTGCCTTCATTAGCCATGAAGCACATGTTGGCGGTGTCTATTTCTTCCTCGGATTCGGTCTCCGAATCCCAAGTTGCCTTCATAGCCTTCTTCTTGTAAGGCTTCTTTGAAGTGGAGGGCTTAGCTTTGTCCGGACACTCCGCAACAATGTGTCCGGGCTTTTGGCAATTGAAACAAGTGATCCTTCTTTCTTCTTTGCCTCCTTGCCATCTTCTTCTACCTTGGTACTTCGCCTTGTTGTACATCCTCCGGACATTCTTAACAAGGAGTGAGAGCTCCTCATCATCTTCTTCTTCATCATCTTCATCGGAGTGTGTAGCTTGACTCTTGAAGGCGATAGTCTTCTTTTTGGAAGGAGCCATATCCTCCCTTGCTTTCCTTTCCATCTCATGGGTTTTGAGGTTCCCAATGAGACCTATAAGCTCCATCTCTTCATTGTCGTTGAGTTCCTTCAAGGTTGTTGCTTTAACTTCCCATGAAGGAGGAAGAGCTCGGATGATCTTCCTTACTCTTTGATCATTGTTGATATCTTCACCTAAAGAAGAGAGTCCATTAGTAATCTTGGTAAATCTTGTAACCATATCATCTATGGTTTCATTTTCTTGCATGCTAAATGTTTCATATTGGGACCGAAGAAGGTCAATCTTAGCCTTCTTTACTTGTGAGGTCCCCTCATGAGTGACTATCAAGTGTGACCAAATCTCATATGCGGATTTGCAATGGATAACCCTAGAAATGTCATCATCATTAAGGGCTTGTAGAAGTGCATAGTGAGCTTTGGCATTGGCATCAAATTCCTTAGTCTCTATTTCGGACCAAGTGGATTCGTCACCGGGGGGTACACTAAAGGACTTAGTCACGGCTTTTGCAACTCGGCTACCTAGAGATTGCAAAAACACGGTCATCTTAACTTTCCATATGGGAAAGTTAATTCCATCAAACTTAGGAGGGGTCTTAATTCTATCGGCCATTTTTACTAAATGAATATGAATGAAATGATTAGCAAATTAGGATCTTCTCTAAGGTTGTTAAACCAAATCCTAGAGTCCAAGCTCTGATACCAATTGAAAAACACCTAGAGGGGGGGTGAATAGTGTGATTGCTAATCTTAAAAAATTTTAACTCTCTAAATGCGGAACCTAAAACAAGTGAGGCTCAACTTAGTACAATTCAACAAGTGTAGCCGAATTCCTCTTGCGAGGCTCTGGACTAAACTCCTCTTGATTCCCTTTGATATGGGTTGAGGCGCTATGTGAAGCTCTTGTTGGATGAGTACGGGATTGGCACACACAAGTATGAAATGGATGATATGAAGAATGATGCAAACACAATGATATATGGCAAGAATTACAAGCAAGCAAATAGTAGCACAAGAGAATTAAACAATATCACAAGTATGCAATAGAAAGCAATAAGGAGCTATTGAAAAGTAAAGTAAGAATTAGACGCAAAGACAATCGCAAACAAAGTGATTTGTTTCGAGGTTCGAGCCACCGCTCTACTCCCCGCCTTCACCTCCGTGAAGGGTTTCCACTATCCACCGAGAACGCCTTTACAATTTGGTCTACCGAAGACCGAGCACCGAGCTCCACCGAGTACAAAGGACCTCTACCGAAGAGGTTGCTCCACAAGGAAAGGATTACAAGAACAAAGTGATCACAACAAGATCACTACACTTTTTCTCAAACTCTTTTACAAACACTCTCACTTCTATTACAACTTCACTATAGAATGAGTATAGGATTTTTGGCTCTATGAAGTGTGGTGAGAAAAACTTCAGTTGTAGAGTGATATTAGTAATCAAACACAACTGAAAAACAAGCTCAAAAAGAATTGGAATGAAAGCTTTAAACTCTTTTCTTTTCTCTTTTGAAAACAACACAAACTTGAGGATTTTTCTTGGTGATATGCAAGAGAGACTTCTCCTCTATTTATAGGGTTAGAAAATAGGATAAAAACAATTTCTTTACACCTAATTTGACCTGCAAAAGCTCCCCAACAACTCTCCAAAAATCTGTTAAAGCTGAAAATAAAAACAGTTTTTCAGAATAGCCCAAAGAGGAAAGAGCCGTTAGGCTATAGCAGGCTTGGCGGTCGACCGGTCCGGTCGACCGCAAGGCCAGCTGCAAAGAGCCGTTGGCTCTCGGTCGACCGGTCCGGTCGACCGTCCCAAAAGAGGAAACACAGTTTCCTTCTTCCGGTCGACCGGTCCGGGCGACCGAAAAAACCTGTGAGCAATTTGCTCTCCGTCGGTCGACCGGTCCGGTCGACCGACAGACATGCACAAACAGTGCATGTCCAGACACATGGCCGATCGACCGGGCCGGTCGGTCGGAGTTGCCTGAAACAGAAAACTGGGCTGGTTTTGAGTTAGAAAAATTTTGAGAAATATTTTAAAAATACATATAGCTAAGTATTATGCAGAAAATAGTTTATACACATGTTTTATACAAGATTTTCAAGATATAAAGCTTTTGGTACATGTATATATAATCTAAGGCATAAAACTTAGAAATAACCATTTTCAAAACATAGGAAATATATGAAACAAGTGTGTGTGCAAATCCTAGAGCCAAATTTCATATACTCAAACTTTAACATTCTATTTCTTACAATGTTTCTAAGGACTTCAAGATCTTCAATAGGCTTCTTCATATAATCTTCAACACTTGTTCCTTGAGCCCAATTGGAGTTGACTTGAGTCCAAATCCTTGTATTTGTGAGAGAAGACTTCTAGAATGAATAGAAATCTGAAACACACTTAAACAACAAATGTTATTAGTACAAATAACTAATATGTTTTGTAATCATCAAAATACACTAATCATGGGTGATTGTAACCTTGGGCCAACACAAAATCCATAAAAAAAGGAGAAATAAAGTGTTAGTATTTTGAAAACACATTTTGAAAAGATGAAAAAATATTTGAAGTATTATTGTAAGAGTTCAAGTAATGTATAAGTTACAGGAAAACTGAAATTTTCATTCCTAAACATAGTCTCTATTCAAAAACTTGTTATCAATTAAGGTAAGGATTCAAACTGTATTTCTCATCTTTTTTATTACTTTACCTTAAGTCATATGCACTTTCTTAACCATGAAATTTTGACTAGGGGTTCTTTAACTCTAACTCTTATGCCTTATTTATTTAAATTTTTTATATTTTTGGTGGTATTATTCCTTAATTCTATTAAGGTTTCTAATCTGCCTATGTAACGAGCCTTTAATCCGTGACATCCAAATTGGACGATTTTAGGGTACTGGGTGAGAAAACACCCAAAGGACTAAAGGACTCAGGCAAAGCTAAGAATTTTATTTATTATATAGACCACTTTTAGGCGTGAATGCTTATACTTTATGAGGCACAAGTACCCAACTTAATTAAAGAATTATATATATATATATATATATATATATATATATATATATATATATATATATATATATATATATATATATATATAAGGCATAAGAATCTTTGTTTTTAAACCCTAAGTGTGTAAGTATATAAAATATGCATATTTCATCAAGGTAAAAATCAAGACTAAGTTACTTTTCTAAATTTTCTTTCTAACCCTAGAAATCAAACAATTAAACTTATTTTGACCAAGTATAAGAAATCCTAATTATGATTCTCCTATTCCTTAAAATTAACTTAATTTCATATAAAAAAATTAGGTCAAAATATTGTTTCTCTTTTCAAAAAATTTTAAAAAGCAAAGAAAATGTTAATTTTTTTAAATAAAAAAATCTATGTTATGTTAGAACCCTCCCCCACACCTATCTCATGCATTGTCCTCAATGTATAAATGAATGATTAAATGCATGAAAAAAAAAGAAAGGGAAGGATAATTTTATCTCAAGGTGGTGGTTCCTGTGGTGGTCAGATTGGGCCAAGCGTTGCTACCAAATCAACATAATGTGATGGTTCACATAACCCACCTTTATTGACCATTTTTTTATATACATAATTACAATCCCCAATATGAATAGGATCATGAAGATCCAATCGTGAAACTTTTTCCCTTTACATGACCAGTCTTGAAAAACCATCACGAAGTCATCATGTTCTATACCTACATCCAACAAAAGAATGTGACTTGGTGAAATGGTTAACTTGGGCTCAAGAATGATAGATTCGGGAACCAATACTAACTCGAAAAATTCAACTTTGGGCTTGAGAGTCAGTTTTGATTCAAGAGTTGAGTCCAAATCCAAAAATTAAAATTCATATTTTTTTCTATTAATGGAATGTGACTATCCAAAATTAGTTATTCAATTTCTAAATTTATGAGTACGGGAATATATGTTTGCTTGGAAAATTGGTCCAAATTGGGTAAGGATACCAAAAACAGCATCGCTTCAAAGATAGAAACTGAATCACAAGGTTAGGGAATCGGGGTCACATTCACATTCAAGTTCAATCTCATTGAATGAAAAACTTGCCATTTTGTCCATGGTTTGGAATTGGTCAAATTAAAGTTTGTGTGATGAAATTGAATCTTAGTCAAAGTTTTCAAGATTTCATGATTCTTTATTTTCATGAATATGGCTAGAAGGGTCCGAAATAGTCAAAGAATGAGTAGGGAGAGTTTTTTTATTCCTACGCATATTTTACAATCGACTAAGTCTTACTTCTATCATATTTAAAGGATCACTTTGGAATTGAATCATTGATTCCGTACTATTTTCAAAGTCAGTATGTTCTTCTAGAAAAATACAGTTGAATCTTTGATTTGAAAGTTTTGATGGGATTTTGAGTCTTCTAGAATTTTAATTCGTCGCTCAAGCTTTTCTAAGGCTTTCATCCTCTTTTCTCAGTCAATTGATTCTTCTAATGGTTGTTCGGGAGAAGGAGTACATGAAGCTGAATGTTGGTAAGGTGGTTGACTATATGACTCAGGGGAGTTGTATCCCCACTGACCCTATGAAGAGTGGTGATGATTGTTATAGCCTTGTTCATAGTATTGAGACTGGGTCATATATTGATTTGGAAAAGATCAATCTAGTATACTTGGCTGGTTAAATTTATGATACGCCGGGTTAGTAATATCCAAGTGAAAAGAGGTCAGGGTGAAATATGGATCACTATTTGCATATGGATAATTGTAATTATAATCCATATCACCAAGATGTCAAAAACAAAAATAAAAACAAGCAAACCAACAAACAAATAAAAAAAAATCTAACCTAATTTAGGATAGATCTTTACCTAGATGACTCCTAATTGGTCAGACTTTTCACGGGGGGTATATTGCGAAATCTGACCACAAGTTAATAGTCCAGGTAGGGGCAAAATTCGTGGGAGGTATCCACGCATAAAAGCGACAGGCCTAATTAAGCCGAACCACCAACCTTCGAGGTTTCGCCTCTCAACCTCCAACTTTTGACACCGTTTTGACAAGAATCAATTCTAATCAACCTCTCCCTTAAGTCAGTCTCCTATTGAGTCTGAGATGTCCGTAGGGCCAGCGTCTATTTAGTTTTAGTTAGACTTGGGTTAGTGAGTGTGCAGATTCTAACTCAATCAAATTTTGGCGCCGTTGCCAGAAAAGTTGATGTTATAAGATTCATGTCGGTTATCAATCAAAAGTTAGAGAATTAGTGGGTTGATAGTGAGATCACCATAAGAGAAAATCTAGATAAGAATCATGTAAAAGTTAGAGAAAAATTAATAGAAGGAAAGGAGGAAGTTTTCAGAGATTTTTCACTCATCTATTACATCAACATACTCTTTCTGCTATGAATCATTCTCTAGCCTAATACATGATCTGTAAAAAAGAAAAAAATATAAAGAAAAGGTAGAAGAAAATAAATCTATTTTATGGAGAAGAAACCCAAATCCTAGCCTTCTCCCTCGCTTTTTGGCTTATACATGTTGTATTTATAGGCAAAAGGAGGCATAGGATGACAAGACTAAGCCATGTGTCGAAATCTGGGAGCTGACTTCCCCGCATTGCCATAAAAACGTGGCAATTGCCGCATTTACGCGGTAATGTTGGGGAGATATCCCCTTATCTTTTGCCTGGTTCTGCGTATTGCTTCAAGATGCTTCTGTATGTATTTTGTTTTGCATAATTTGGATCCATATTTCTCCAGATACAACTTTAATACGAAAACTGAATGTGTTTATTTTAGAAGCTCTTTTCCTTTGTCTCCAAGAAATCCAGATTAATTATCCAAAATATGTTTAATTAAGATCTTATTTCAACTTTGCTTTTATACACTTGTAATCTGCACAAGAGATTAGAACATGGGTTATTAGCAATATTTTATTCATAAACTGGGCAGGAAAACATGATATGAAATTCAGAATTGATGATCAATCACATCTCCATACTTATATTTTGCTCCTCCTGAGCAAAATAAGAAAACTAAAAAGTAAACTAAAATATTATTGCACCGCTTTCATAGGTGATGCAATTGCACTGAACATGTGCTATAAGTCTTTAAACCTTTAAGTTTTTCTTAGAGGAGGAGTTATAGTCCCCTGAGGATTTTTAGTGGATTATACCCAAAAAATTAATAATGAAAGAAAATAAATCTTAGTACTTTTGAAAATGCATTTTGAAAGAGAGAAAATTTTCAAAAGATGTTTGCAAAAATTAAATGATCTAAGGTCTTAGGTTAACCTAAACAGTTCATCCTTAATTTGAGTCTCCATGTAAGGACTTGCTATCAATCAAGGTTAAGAAATTAAGATTAAATTGATTATTTGATCTTTCATAAAACAAAGATAATATGAACTTTTATATTTTTTGGGATTTAACTTGGACTATAATACCATTATTTTTTATATATATATTTCTTTTAGTTTTATTAAGCTTTTTAGTCTACACATGTAGCGAGCCTTAAAATCGATGAATTTCAAACCAGATGGTCTTTGGGCACCTGATGAGAAAACATCCCTAGGTTTTAAAGACTCAAGTAAATAAGGCCACAAAACTAAAAGGTTTATTTATTTTGACCACTGTTAGGCGTGACTAATCATACTTTCTAAGGTAAATTAAACAGCTTAATTAGTGGCCAAGTATTTATAATAATTTTTTATTATTAGTTTTTTATAAGGGTATTTAAGTCTTTGTTTAATCCCTCAATGTTTAAGTGCATATATCTCTTAGGCAAAAAATTCAAGATCAAAATTATATTTCTAATCTTTCTTTCATAACCTAAAAATCCAACAATACCTCTTATTTTGATCCAAATTAAGAAATTATAATGAAGGCTTCCCTAATTCCTAAAATCAACCTAATTTTCATAAAAATGAATCAAAATTTTTTCTCTTTTTTTGAAATGTTTGTTTAAGAAAGGAAAAATTCTATACAAAACAGAGAATTTTAAAAATCTTAAATAGAAAGTGAAAAGAAAGAAATTCTAAAAAAATTACATTAGTAATCCTTTTCCCACACTTATCTCAGGCATTATCCTCAATGCATCATGAATGTATGAATGCATAAAAATAAAGAGGGAAGGAAAATTCATCTCAGGGTATTCGTTCCGATGGAGGGCTGATTGGTGCACGAAATGGTGCCCAATCAAGAGAATATAGAGTTCGTAGGATTCACCAGTGGCCTCTCTAATATAACTGAGTAATTAATTGTATACATATATAATTTTACTTGGAAAATTATCCTTAACAAATTTACAATTTTAAAAATAAATTTTTGAGTCATGTTTTCTATACCTTTACCCCAAAATGAAATGTGACATGATGAAATGATTGAGTTAGGCTCAGGAGGTACAGAAACTAATACAGACTCAAAAAATTGACTGAAATGAAATAAAAATTTTGGGTCAAAATTAGTTCAAAATTTGGGTCCAAGTCAAAAATTTGAAACTCTGGTTCACATTCTTTTTTCCTTAATTGAGTGTGACTTAGTAAGATTAGTGATTCAATTTGAAGAATTACAAGCATGGGAATAAAAAATCCTTCAAATTTTTTTTTCTCAAATAAGGTAACAATAGAGTACTCGATAATGGTTCAAAATTTGGAACTGAATCACAAAAATTGAGGATCAGCGTCACATTTTGAGTTTAATTTTATAAAAAAAAAAATTGCCAATTTGTCAATGGAACTCTCAAAAGAATAGTATTGGTCAAGTTCAGTATGCTGATCTTGAATAATTGATGATTCAATTTCACGATGTACGGGCACATCATTCAATATTGAATCGGGAAAATGATTAAAATCGGGTAAAGATTGATTGAGTAAGAGAAAAATTAAATTGAAAATAGAGAAAAAGTTAAACTTAAAAAGTTCTTAATTTCTTCTCAACGTAACCGCATAGCAAGGCGTAGACAGGTCGATCTGCTTGGAAGGATGAGATTGAAGATTTATGGAACGTTCTCTAACAAATAGCTTGGAAAAAAGAATTTGTAGGTAAATATTTTAAATAGAAAGAACAGGCAAAGCCAATTAATCATCAACCAGAAGCAAACAATAGTCTATCAAGAATAAATATTACGTTAAACCGATAAAGATTAACACTAGATTTATTGCTTTAAATTCAAGAAAAAAAAGTAAGGTAGAAAGTAAACTCTGATTATAATATACAAGATAAAATTAAGCATTGGTTTATCAAAGTTTAAAGTATAGCATAAAAACAGTAGTTTTAACTTAATGTTAAGTAATAGGGAAAAACCGAGCATGAAAAGTGTATGTTTTGAAATTACGAGTTAAAAGTGCGAGTTTTGGCTTCCTTGATACTTTCGTTATAGCATAGAGGCTAAACGGGTTTAATTCACAGGGACGGAAAGTGATAGAAGATTTATTAGTTTATTCACGTGTGTGTTAACGATTCTTCTATGTTTGAAAGAACGAAAAGAAAAGAAAACTAAGAATAAAAAGAGAAGAGTACGGTGAAAACACAAAGAAGTGGGAACATAAAAGATAAGATATTTGTGATTTTTTAAATTATTTCTAAAACAAAGAAAAGAAACGAAAACTCATGGCTACTAACTACTAATGGGTCCATTAACCATGCTAACCTCTTAGTGATAGTTGCCTCACATGTATCCTTGGCCATTATTAGTCCATGGTTCAAGAGCGTTTCAAAGCATGACTCATAAAATAACTCACCACATCCAAACTCAATAAACAAGTGCAAGGTACACTTAATCCATCAAAACTAAATAAGAGCAAGCATGAAATAAAGTAATGTTGGATTGTTAGAGACTTGGTATGTTAGAGTTTTAGAATCCATCATCATGAGCCATCAATGGCTCTTGCAAGGGCAAGAGCAAGTAGAGGCTATTAGATTCATGTGGATTATCAACTAAGAAGTAAGCAAGTTAGCGACTAGTAGTTAGTTGCCATGAGAGAAAATTAGCTAAGCATGTAAAAGGAGTTAGAGAGAAGAAAACAATGAGAGATAAAGAGAGAACCTTTCATAGATTGTCATCTTCCATTACAAGCACTCTTACTTTCCACTCATATATTACTCTCTTTCCTATTACAAGATCTACAGGAAATGAAAAATATAAAAGAGAAAGAAGAAGAACAACTAATCTAAACTGCCCTAAGGAGAAGAAACTTCCCTAAAAACTACATCAAGAACTCCTCCCCTCACTTCTGCTCAACACTGGGCTTTAAAGGCAAAACAAAGGGTACCAGGGGCCATACGGGGCCACGCCTCAAAGTACGACGCATGGCTCCGTAGCATGGCCACGGAAACGCGGCTATGGCCACATTTTCGTGGCTATGCTACAGCCAGAGGCACCGTGCCATCGTGTGCAGGGCATGGTCTGGGTATGGGACATGTAAAACCTGCTGGATCCTTATTTTCTGCTTCAAGAAGCAACAAAATGGGCTTCCAAATTCAATTGCTATCTTTATGCTTTAAAATTACCAAATAAATGAAATTTTGGGCTTCTTCTTCACTTCATGCCATGGACCTAGAAATACACAAGAAAGCCATTATTTAGCAGAATTTTATATAGAATAAATGTGAAGATGTGATATGAAATATGCAAATATAGAGACCAATCACACCCCCACACTTATCTTTTGCTCGTCCCGAGCAAAGTAGAAAAACTAAAGAAATTATTATACCATTTTTGCAGGTGACGCGATATCACTGAGCATGTGGAACAAGCCGTTAAACCTCTAGGTTTTCCCTGGAGATGGAGTTTTGTCTCCTGGGGTTTTCAGCAGATTACACCCACAAAATCCATAAAGAAAGAAATCAAATATAGTATTTTGAAAACGCATTTTGAAAGAGGAGGGAAAAGTATTGAAGTATTTTTGCAGAAAATTTAAGCGATCCAAGGTCATAGGTTAACCAGAAGTTATTCTTTCTTAAACTAAGTCTAAATGCAAAATCTTACTACAAATTAAGTGTAAGAATTTAAAATTGAATCGACTCTTTGAACGTTCATAAAAACTCTTAGAAAAATATGCACTCTGTGAATTGTTAAGATTTTTAGAATATTGACTCAAAGTTTTATGCCATTTATTTGTATATATATTTATTTTTTTCATCCCTTAGTTTTCTTAGACTTTCTTATTTACCCGGGTAGTGAGCCATTATCCGGTGACTCCTAAATCAGACGATTTTAGGGCACCAGATAAAAAAACATCCCTCAGGCTTAAGGACTCAAGTAAACAAGGCCATAAAACTAAAAGGAATTATTTTGATTTTGTCCATGTTTTTAGGCATGAATAATCATGCTTCCTGAGGCATAATTACCCAACTTCAATAAGTGGCTTTTATTATCATCATTTTTAATATTTTTATGGCATTTTCATTCTTTGTTTCAATCTCAAAAAATTATGTAAGTGTGAAGTGCATATATCTAAGGCAAAAAATTCAAATCAAATTATCTTTCTAATCTTACTTCATTATCCTAAAATTTAAACAAGATCTATTATTTTGACTCCGTTTAAAAATTCATAATTTTAGGTCTTCCTAATTCCTAAGATAATCTTAATTTTCTTAAAAATAAATCAAAACTATTTCTCTTATTTCAAAAAATTGTAAAAAGAAAAGAGATTCAATACAAAAAAATCTAAAATTTTTCTAAAAAGAAGTATAAAAGAAAGAAAATTTAAAACTAACTATGTTAGTAAATCCTCTCCCACACTTATCTCATGCATTGTCCTCAATGCAACGTGAATGCGTATATGCATGAAACAAAATAGGGAAGAAAAAAATACCTCAGGATGGTGGTTCTGATGGTGGTCTGATTGGCCCACGAAATGCGGCCCAAATCATATATTGTGGAATTCATAGGAACCCACCAGTGACCTTCCAAATATAACCCATAAAATGAATGATGAAGTGAATGGTCTTATTTAAAAAATTATCCCCACCCAATTTCAAATTTTCAAAAATAATTCTTGGGTCATTTTATTCAATACCTTTCTCCAACAATGAAGTGTGATTTCAGGGGACGATTATTTGTACTCAAATGGAACAGGAAAAATCTACCGACTCGAGAATTTGACTCAGATCAAGTCGAGATTCAAAAGGGGAGTCGAAATTGGTTCAAAAATGGGGTCCAAACTAAAGAATTGATGTTCACACACATTCCCCATCATTGAAGTGTGATCATAAGATATTGGTGATTCAATTTCACGGTGTACTGGTACAGGATTCAATGTTGACTCCGGTATATGAAAAAAATCTATTAAACAAACTGGAGTCATTATTGAATCATGGAATAACCAACTTGAGGTTCAGGATCACATTCATGTGTAAGTTCAATTTCGAGAAAAGGATAACTTGCCAAAATGTCATGGTGGTTCCAAAATGTTGAGCAAGTTCAAATGGATGTAAAGAAATTGAATCATGATTTCCAAAAAACATGATTCTTGGGTCCAATCGATAGAGTTAGGGATATATGAATTGGTCAAAGGTTGACAAGAAAGACTTTTCTCAGTCTTATTGATCAATTACTCATTATTGAGTATAACCTACTGATAGGTCAGGTAACTGAATTTTGATTCTGAATCATGTCTTCCATCTTCTTTGCAATTAGTTCGTCATGAAAAGGTGAGTATGAAAGTTGGTTTTGAAAACAATAGTGAAGTCATGAGTCCATCATATTTTGTGATTGTGGCTCGGACTCGCACAAGAGTTTTATATTTATTTTCAGGATGGATGGTTGTTCATTTTGAATCGATGCTTCATTTTGAATCGGTGCGACTTGAAAAGATGAGTATGACTCTTGAAATTTGGTTGAGATGATGAGTCCAACAAATTTTGAAATTGTTGTGTTGTTTCACAAAAGACTTCCAAACTCATTTCTATCTCAGATTTTTCTTCAATTGGTTGTTCTAGAAAAAGAATATATGGAGTTTTATGTGAGAAGGATTGTGAATTGAGCAAATTTTTAATTTGTTGTTGGGACTAAAGCATGGCTTCCATACTCCTTTCCAAACTGAATTTTTCTCTAGAGGGTGGTTCTGGAAAAGGAGTATAATAAGCAAAATTAGGAAATTATAAAAATTGGGGACAAGGTGGTTGAAAATTTGACTCAGGGAAAGTGAATCCCCATTAATTCTGTGAAGAGTGGAAATTATTTTGAAAATTATAGCCATAGGATTGGGGATACGCATCATATTAAGTCGGATAATCCCAATCCGACATATATGGTTGGTTCATGTTGTACATAGCCAGATCGGAGTTATCCGAGTCAAATGAGGTCATGATGAAATATGGATTCATATTAGGATTGAAAAAAATGTTATTGTTAAAATCTATTTCAAAATTTACAAAAAAAAGAAAAACAAACAAACAAACAAACAAATAAAGGAAAAGAAAAAGAAAAAAAAGCCTATGCTAGGGTTGACTTAGACCTAGACGACTCCTAACTAGTTAGACTGTCTATGAAGGGTACCTTGTAGAAATCTAACCACAAGTTAACCGGCCAGGTAGGGGCAAGACCAGTGAGAGGTATCAGTACCGGAGCAACAGGCTCAATTATGCCAAACCACTGTTCTTCGAGGTTTCGCCTCTCAATCCTCAATCTTTGACACCGATTTGACAAGAGTCAAATTCTAACAACTTTCTCCGTAGGTTAATTTCTTTAATGAATCCGACATGTCCCTAGGGGCATGTTTTATTTAGGCTTAGGTTATGTGAGTAGGGAGGTGATTCTTGGGCTAAGGGAGGGTAATGACTTCCCCACCTTATCTTTTATTGAGTTTTGCCCTTAAGTCTGATTCGTGCAAGCGTGCAGTATAGAAAAGAATGAACACACAAAATGAGTAAATCACTCACGTGTTAGTCCTGTGCTATATGCAATGCCATATGTACACCTCGGTCAAGTTCACAACAACTGAAGAATAAAATGTAGTATATTGAAATGAAAATTGACACGTACCTAGATGCAAATGTCAAAACCATTTTAAAATATCCAATTACTGTATTTTAGTTCTTAAAATTATTACAGTGCATAGGTAATATAAACAGAAACAAGCAGCAGAAGATAGCAATATATAAGAATTTACCTAACTACACAAAAGCAAGTATGGACTTCTGCAATGCTAAAAATTTGACCTGCATATCAAAAGCAAAAAAGATAAGTTAACAAAAATGTGAGATCAAACCGTTCCATCCCCGACAACGGCGCTAAAATTTGATCGGGGGAAACCGTACACGAAAAGTGTATGTTTTGAAATCACGAGTTAAAAATGCGTGCTTTGGCTTCCTCGATACTTCCGTTATAGCATAGAGGCTGAACGGGTCGAATCCACAGGGACGAGTGTTGGAACATGTTTTGATGAGGACATTTGTGAAGCATTTCATTTGGAGTTCTATCACACGACTATATCAAGAGTTCTACATGATCAAGACTTCCCAAAGAGAGTTGATATGATGTATTTTGCAATTGTATAATAGCATGTCAAAAGCCTTGATACACACACATATCATAGTTGTATAGTCGACTTATATCCTTTTATAGTCGACTAACCCATAGAGTAGTCGACTTGACCAAAGCCATAGTCGACTAATCCTGTGTCTCACTTTATACCCAACTCTCTATTTGTCTATTAGTCGACTTGACAGAAAACATAGTCGACTAATAGACAATTGTAGTCGACTAACCCTATTCCCTAGTCAACTAATCCCTGGCCTAGTCGACTTATAAAGAAGTTGCCGTCGACATGGTTCAATTATCCAGAAACCTGTCACTTGAACTTATCTTGACCTAGTCGACTTATAGTCAATACTAGTCGACTACTCTTTGGAAATTTGCCTAGTATAGTCGACTAACTCAAAGGCAAGTCGACTATAGGCAGTTTCTGACTGTTGCACAGTTTCTGTATTCTAGTATTTTCTGCAACGTTCTTCAACGTTTGAATATTCAAAAGACACATATTAACTACCCTAACTATCCCGAGAGTGCAGCTATATAAAGGGTTGTTAATCCAAAGGCCAAATACCAATACTAATCTTCAGTTTTCTGACCACAAAATTCTGCCAATTCCTGAAACCAACTTCAGTTCTTCACCAAAATCCTATTGTCTAGTGAAGATCTCTGAAGTTTCTCCTATACTAGCCCTTGTCCACGTTCACATATTATACCAAGGCTTATAGGAAGTGTTGTAATTACTCAAAGGAATCATTGTACAAGAGCGTCTTCTTGGTGTAGAAGAGAGGTTGTACAAGGTGGTGTTTGTTCTCTTGGTTGTAAGAGAAGGTGTACACATTTGGCAAGGGATTTGTCAAGTGGTGTGCATGGTGTTGATTTTGGGTGTACAAAGTCAAGGATAAGGGAAAATCTCAAGCGGGAGTTTGGGGACTAGATGTAGGTCACGAGGACCGAACCAGGATAAATCTCTCGTGTTTGTGTTTGTCTAAACTTTTCTAAGATTTGATTTCCTTTATTGCAAGTTTATTTATTTGTTTAACTTTATTCCTTTTTTGTTTAGTATTTGTGTTGACTTCGTATTTAGATCCATAAGTGCCAACAGAGCAAGTCCAATAATTGGCATCATCTCGGGACCAACAATTGGTATCAGAGCCCTGCATACCTAGTCAACAACAAGTAAGGATGGCAACGGAGTTCCCTTCGTCACAATTCAAAGAAGGACATTCTGCACAACGTCCACTGCTATTTGACGGATCCAACTACAACTATTGAAAGTGTAGAATGAAGATCTACTTGCAATCGCTCAACTACGAACTTTGGAACATCGTAGAAGCATCGTAAACCAAGCCAACAACCAACTACAATGCTTGGAGTGATGATCAAAAGAAGAATGCGAACCTTGACGCCAAAGCGATGAATGCCTTGTTCTGTGTCTTAACCAAAGAAGAGTTCAACCGTGTGTCAACAGCCACTTCTGCACATCAAATATGGGATACTCTTCAGGTAACACACGAAGGCATAAATAAAGTTAAAGAATCTAAGATATCTGTTCTTGTCCACAGGTTTGAATTATTCAAAATGGAGGAGAATGAAACCATATCAGAAATGGTTACAAGATTCACCGACATTACCAATTCCTTAGCATCCCTTGGAAAGGAATACACCCAAGTAGAAAAAGTTCGCAAGATCCTTCGTGCACTCACACCAGAATGGGAGAAGAAGACAACAGCAATTGAAGAAGCCAATGATCTCTCAACTTTGTCATTAGAAAACCTAATCAGTAAGTTAATGGCATATGAAGTGCAATTGGAAGAAAGAAGGAAGGAGGAACGACAACATCACTCAAAGAAGAAAGAAATTGCCTTCCATGCATCTTCCGACACGGACGATTCCGATGACAATGAAGAGGAGATGGCAATGCTTTCAAAGAAATTCAGGAGATTTCTAAAGCAAGGTAAATTTAAATACTTTAATTGTAACAAAACAGGTCATTTGAAGAAGGATTGCCCTTTGCTCAAAAATAAAGGCAAATTCAAGAGCAAAAAGTTCAGAAAGATGAAAGACTATGAAGCATCATGGGAAAACAGTGATTCCTCTTCCTCTGATGAAGAAGAAACCACTGAACGTGTCAACCTCTGTTATATGGCACTTGAAGATGATGAGGTATCATTTACTGAACTTTCAGATGCATTTCATGAATTATTTAATGATCTGAAAAATGAAAAACTGAAAATAAAGTTTTATCAAAGAAAATGAAAAACATTTAATGAAAATTCATGTTATGCTTTACAAGTTTCTTCTATAAACTCTCAAAAAGATGAGTTTGAAAAAGTAATATCATCTTTGAAAAATGATAATGAGAAGTTTATAAAAGAAAATATTTTTCTTAAAATGGAAACTATGTCTTTGAATGAAAGGATTTCTATATTGGATAAAGACATGTTAGTTTTCAAAAGGAAATATGAAGATATTTTAAAAATGTGACTAAGTTCAATCAACGAAAAGAAAAATTGAATGACTTGTTATCTTTTCAAAAGTTGTCACATAATAATTATGGTATTGGATATATTAAAAAATCTTCATATGTTAGTAATCCATATGATTCTTTTGTGAAAAGAAAATCTAATAATGTTTCAAAAGAATTAAGACAAAGTTTATATGGATTCCTAAGAATTTAAGCATTAATGATAAAAATACATATATTGCATCATACATTCATGATATATGTAATTCATGCAATTATGTGTGTACTAACAGGTGAAAACCAAATTCAAAATGGATTTGGACTCCTAAAGGTTAATGTGTTCTTTTATGTTTGGTACCATCTAACGTTTATCTTGCAGGTACCATATAAGAAAATTGATGAGAACACACACACACACACACACACACACACACACACACACACATATATATATATATATATATATATATACACACACACACACACATTCTATGATATATTTGTTGCAGGGGGAGAACAAAGTATTTCTATATTTGTTATAACCCAATTTCCTGCAGGGGGAGGAAAATATAACTTATTTTCTGCAGGGGGAGCATTTGTGCACACAAAGTGTCATCATCAAAAAGGGGGAGAATGTTGGAACATGTTTTGATGAAGACATTTGTGAAGCATTTCATTTGGAGCTCTATCACACGACTATATCAAGAGTTCTACATGATCAAGACTTCCCAAAGAGAGTTGATATGATGTGTTTTGTAATGTATAATAGCATGTCAAAAGCCTTGATACACACACATATCATAGTTGTATAGTCGACTTATATCCCTTTATAGTCGACTAACCCATAGAGTGGTCGACTTGACCAAAGCCATAGTCGACTAATCCTGTGTCTCACTTTATACCCAACTCTCTGTTTGTCCATTAGTTGACTTGACAGAAGACATAGTCAACTAATAGACAATTGTAGTCGACTAACCCTATTCCCCTAGTCGACTAATCCCTGGCCTAGTCGACTAATAAAGAAGTTGTCGTCGACTTGGTTCAGTTATCCAGAAACCTGTCACTTGAACTTATCTTGACCTAGTCAACTACTCTTTGAAAATTTGCCTAGTATAGTCGACTAACTCAAAAGGCAAGTTGACTATAGGCAGTTTCTGACTGTTGGACAGTTCTGTATTCTAGTATTTTCTGCAACGTTCTTCAACGTTTGAACATTCAAAAAACATCTATTAACTACCCTAACTATCCCTAGAGTGCAGCTATATAAAGGGTTGTTAATCCAAAGGCCAAATACCAATCCTATTCTTCAGTTTTCTGACCACAAAATTCTGCCAATTCTTGAAAACTGTTCCCACTTCAGTTCTTTAACAAAATCCTATTATCTAGTGAAGATCTCTGAAGTTTCTCCTATACTAGCCCTTGTCCACGTTCACATATTGTACCAAGGCTTATAGGAAGTGTTGTAATTATTCAAAGGAATCATTGTACAAGAGCGTCTTCTTGGTGTAGAAGCGAGGTTGTACAGGTGGTGTTTGTTCTCTTGGTTGTAAGAGAAGGTGTACACATTTGGCAAAGGGGATTTATCAAGTGGTGTGCATGGTGTTGATTTTGGGTGTACAAAGTCAAGGATAAAGGAAAATCTCAAGCGGGAGGCTTAGGAACTGGATGTAGGTCACGAGGGCTGAACCAGGATAAATCTCTTGCGTTTGCGTTTGTCTAAACTTTTCTGAGATTTGATTTCCTTTATTGCAAGTTTATTTATTTGTTTAACTTTAATCCTTCTTTGTTTAGTATTTGTGTTGACTTCGTATTTTAGATCCATAAGTGCCAACAGAGCAAGTCCAACAATTGGCATCATCCGGGACCAACAACGAGAAGTGATAGAAGCTTTACTGGTTTATTCATGTGTGTGTGTTAACAGTTTTTCTATATTTGAAAGAATGAAAAAAAAAACAAAAATGAAAAGAGAAGTGTACGGTGAAAACACGATGAAGTAGGAAAATAGAAGATAAGATATTTGTAGTTTTTGAAATATTTCTAAAATAAAGTAAAAAGAAAAGGAAACTCATAACTGCTAACTACTAATGGCTCCACTAACCTTGCTAACCTCTTAATGATAGTTGCCTTTCATGTATCCCTGGCCATCACTAGTCCTTGGTTCAAATGCGTTTCAAAGCATGACTCATAAGATAACTCATCACATCCAAACTTAACAAACAAGTGCAAGCTACATTTAAACCATCAAAACTAAACAAGAGCAAGCATGTAATATTGTAATGTTAGCTTGTTAGAGAGTTAGGATGTTAGAGTATTAGAATCCAACATCATGAGCCATCAATGGCTCTTGCAAGAGCAAAGCCAAGTTGAGGCTATTATATTCATGTGGATTATCAACTAAGGAGTAAGCAAGTTAGTGATTAGTAGTTAGTTGCCTTGAAAGAAAATTAGCTAACATGTAAAGGAGTTAGAGAGAAGAAAACAATAAGAGATAAAGAGAGAACTTTTCATAGATTGTCATCTTTCATTACAAGCACTCTTGCTTTTCACCCATGTATTACTCTCTTTCCTATTACAAGATCTATAAGAAATAAAAAATATGAAAGAGAAAGAAGAAAAACAACTAACCTAAACTACCTTAAGGAGAAGAAACTACCCTAAAAACTACATCAAGACTCCTCCCTCACTTTTGCTTAACACTAGGCTTTTAAAGGCAAAATCGGGGGAACTAGGGTCCATATAGGCCATACGGGGCCACGCGTCGAAGTACGACGCGTGGTTCCATAGCATGGCCGTGGATACGCCGCCATGGCCGCATTTCTGCGGCTATGTTGCGGCCAGAGGTGCCGCGCCAGGGTGTGCAGGGCATGGTTTGGTATGGGACATGTATAACCTGTTGGATCCTTGTTTTCTGCTTCCAGAAGCAACAGAATGGGCTTCCAAAGTCAATGGCTATCTTTATGCTTTAAAAATCACCAAATAAATGAGATTTTGGGCTTCTTCTTCACTTCATGCCATGGAACTAAAAACACACAAGAAAGTCATTAATTAGCAGAATTTTATATTGAATAAATGTGAAGTTGTGGTATGAAATATGCAAATATAGAGACCAAACACACCCCCACACTTATCTTTTGCTCGTCCCGAGCAAAACAGAAAAACTAAGGAAATTATTACACCACTTTCGCAGGCGACGCGATTTCACTGAGCATGTGCAACAAGCCGTTAAACCTCTAGGTTTCCCCTAGAGGAGGAGTATTGTCTCCTGAGGGTTTTCAGCGGATTACACCCAAAAAATCATAAAGAAAGAAATCAAATATTAGTATTTTAAAAACGCATTTTGAAAGAGGAGGGAAAAGTGTAGAAGTATTTTTGCAGAAAATTTAAGCGATCTATGGTCATAGGTTAACCAGAAGTTATTCTTCTTTAAACTAAGTCTAAATGCAAAATCTTGTTATAAATTAAATGTAAGAATTTATAATTGAATCGATTATTTGATCTTTCATAAAACTCTTAGAAAATATGCACTTTATAAACTGTGAAGATTTTTAGGATATTGACTCTAACTTTCATGCCATTTATTTGTATATCTATATATTTTTTTTCTTCTCATAGTTTTCTTAGGCTTTCTTATTTATCCGGGTAGTGAGCCTTTAACCAGTAACTCCGAAACCAGACGATATTTGGGCACCAATGAGAAAACATCCGTCGGGCTTAAGGAGTCGAGTAAACAAGGCCACAAAATTAAAGGACATTATTTTAATTCTGTCCATCTTTTTAGGCATGAATATGAAAATCACCTAGAGGGGGGGTGAATAGGTGATAATGCTAATCAATGGACAAATTAAAAATTAAGATGTAACAATCACCCAACAAGATTCACAAGATGAATGAAAGCAAGTAAATATAGCAATTATGATGATAAGCAAGTAATAAGTGCAAGTAAAGTAAAGTAAGGAGTGCAAGAATGTAAACCAAACGCAAACACAAGGATATGTTATCGAGGTTCGAGCACCCAGCTCTACTCCCCGCCTTCCCCAGAAGGATTCTAGCTACTTCCACTATCACAAAGAAATCACAATTACACCGAGTACCCAACTCCACAATCTCAATTACAAGCAATTTCTGAGTAGTCAAAAGGCCACAAACTCTCTCTTTCAAAAGTCTCTTCCCTCACAAAAGGTCCTTAGAGAACAATGAGTAGGAATGAAGCTCTTGTTGTAAGTGAAGAAAGAAAATTAAATCAGAGAGAATTTCAAAAATACTTCAGAAAATGAGAGAGAATTTCAGCACAAAAACCAAGAAACAAAGCTCTTTTGAATGCCTTAAACTTTTGAATTTTTCTTGTAATAATTGTTGTAAACAATCTATCCCCAAACACCCCTATTTATAGGAGAGGGCTAGGGTTAAGGATAAAACATAATTAGGATTAATCAGAGAGTATTAGGTTTGAAATATATCCCTTAAACCAATTTTAAACACAAAAAGACAAAATTTAAAACAGCCTAGAAAATAGCCGTTTACTGTTCAACGGCCAGTCCGGTCGACCGGTCGGTCGACCGCCTATACAAAAGTAGAGCCATTGCAGGCATACGGTCGACCGCCCGATCGACCCAACAAACCCGAGAGCAAAGCTATTGCAGTCAGGTCGACCGCCCGGTCGACCGGCAAACATGCACACTGATACGTGCATCTACCAGAACCTCAGTCGACTTGTCCGGTCGACCGGACAAGACTGACACAGGCACGGTCGACTGGTGCGGTCGACCGGCTCATGACAAAAGATGAGTTTGAAGCACAATTTTGAAAAGACTTTGATTTTTATGAAAAATATCTTTAAATAGTACTAAGTATAAACATAAAAATTGATTTATAGGCAGAGGATTTTGTATCAAAATATTTTTGTACATTTTATAGAAAATCATCTTAGAAACAATATGTGCGCAAAAACGTGTGTGATTGAGCTTCAAACCTATTCACTATTCTTTAACAAAACTCTAAACCTATAAAACTAAAAACAAATCTTGTTGAGCAATCTTCAAGTCTTGAGCCATGCTATGCCTTGCTAGAGCCCCTTCTTCTATATTCCTTCCTTGATATGCAATATGCCTTTTTTTTGCTTCATGAAACCTAGAAGTTGTTGCAATAGCTAAGCAATGGCCTCCAAATGTGATACTAACCTGAAACTTATCTTAAACAAACTCATTAGTATCAAATAGCACTAATTTGGTTTGTCATCATCAAAACTCAATAAATGGAGAGTGTAACCTTTTGGGCCAACAATCTCCCCCTTTTGATGATGACAAAAAAAATAGGCTACAAGATAAAAATATAGGGGAGGAGAAAACTCCCCCTCAAATTATGCTATATAAAGAAAACATTTAAACTCAAAAACACATGAACTCATTGAAAAACATAAAAACATATATGCTCTTGATACCAATTTAAACCAATTGAAACAATAATGAAAAATACATGTTATTTTCTTGATACTAACAAAACACAAGAATTCTCATGAAAACAAAACAAGACAACAAAAATATATATAAACTCATATAAACTCATATGGAACCAAGACCATATAAATTTATTTTTATCATGCACTAACTTATTCTCCCCCTTTTTGTCATACATCAAAAAGGGTTAGGAATCACATGTTTAATCAATAATACAAACATTAAGTTCTCCACAAATAAACGAAAATCTAGTAAAATCAAGAGGTTTAGTGAAAATATCGGCTAGTTGCAAATCCGTAGAAACATAATCAATATCTATATCTCCTTTCTCAAAATGATCTCTAAGAAAGTGATATCTAATCTCAATGTGCTTGGTCTTACTATGTTGATTTGCATTCTTAGTCATGTGTATAGTACTAGTATTATCACAAAATATTTTTATATGATCAAAATGCAAATCAAAATCAAGGAGAGTATGTTTCATCCAAAGGACTTGTGCACAACAAGCCCCCGCGGCAACATACTCCGCCTCGGCGGTTGAGAGTGCTACGGAATTTTGTTTCCTAGAGGACCATGAAACAAGACAATTACCAAGAAATTGACATGTCCCACTAGTACTCTTTCTATCTACTCTACAACCCGCATAGTCGGCATCCGAATAACTCGTCATTGAGAAATCTCCAGTTTTCGGATACCATAGACCCATCCCAATAGTGCCCTTAATATAACGAATAATGCGTTTTACCGCAATAAGATGGGACTCTTTAGGACACGATTGAAATCTAGCACAAAGACACACACTAAATATGATATCCGGCCTACTTGCCGTTAAATATAAAAGACTTCCTATCATGCTTCTATATAATTTAATATCAACATCTTTACCTTGGTCATCTTTATCAAGCTTGGTTGTAGTTGTCATGGGAGTGTTGCAAGTCTTTGAGCCTTCAAGTCCAAACTTCTTTACGAGTTCCTTTGCGTACTTGGCTTGACTTATGAACGTCCCGTTTTGCAATTGCTTGATTTGGAGTCCAAGGAAGAAATTGAGCTCACCAATTGAAGACATTTCAAATTCAAGTTGCATGACCTTTTCAAAATCCTTGCATAAAAGCTCATTAGTAGAACCAAAAATTATATCATCTACATAAATTTGCACAATTAATATATCATTATCAACATGCTTAGTAAATAGAGTTGTGTCTACTTTGCCTTTAACAAAATCATTTGAAATTAGAAAACTAGAAAGCCTTTCATACCAAGCTCTAGGAGCTTGTTTCAATCCATATAAAGATTTATCAAGTTTGAAAACAAAATCGGGATGAACATGATCAACAAAACGGGAGGTTGAGAAACATAAACTTCTTCATTAATAAAACCATTCAAAAATGCACTTTTCACATCCATTTGAAAAAGTTTAAAATTTTTGAAAGATGCAAAAGCTAGTGTCATCCGTATGGCTTCAAGCCGTGCTACGGGTGCAAAGGTCTCCTCAAAGTCAATTCCCTCAACTTGAGTGTAACCTTGGCCACTAACCTAGCTTTATTCCTAATGACATTTCCGGACTCATCCATCTTGTTTCTAAAGATCCACTTAGTACCAATAATTGGTCTATCGTGGGGCTTAAGAACAAGGTGCCAAACTTGGTTGCGCTCAAATTGATTGAGTTCCTCTTGCATGGCAAGCAACCAATATGGGTCCGTCTCGGCTTCGAGAATGCCTTTGGGTTCAAAATGAGAAATGAAAGCAAAGTTACCACATAGGTCATGGAGTTTGGAGCGCGTTGTGACTCCTTTAGATGCATCACCCAAGATGAGCTCCTTAGGATGATTTGTAGCATATCTCCAAGCTTTAGGAAGCGGTTGAGAGCTTTCCTCTTTGTCCTCTTGAACATCACCAATTGATTCTTGCTTTTCTTCTTGAGCGGGTGAGTCCTTCAAGGATAGTCTCTCCATGTCTTCACCTAATGGTTCAATCTCTACAACATTCTCAACAATCACATTAGATTCTTCAAACGTAACATGCATGGTTTCTTCAATAGTAAGTGAAGATCTATTAAATACTCTATATGCTTTGCTAGTAGAAAAATATCCAACAAAGATAGCTTCATAAGCCTTAGCATCAAATTTACCCAAATTCTCCTTAGTATTTAAAACAAACACTTGCATCCAAAAACTTTAAAATATGCAACATTAGGTTTTCTAGAATGATACATTTCAAAAGATGTTTTGGAAGAATTCTTACACACATAAATACGATTTGAAATATAGCATCCGGTGTTTACGGCCTCGGCCCATAAATATTGAGGGAGGTCATATTCACTTATCATTGTCCTAGCCATCTCTTGAAGTGTTCTATTTTTCCTTTCCACTACTCCATTTTGTTGTGGAGTTCTAGGACAAGACATTTCATGCTTGATTCCCTTTTCATCACAATAAGTCATGAAGAGTTGGTTAACAAACTCACCACCTCTATCACTCCTTATTCTCAAAATCGAAAAACCTTTTTCTTTTTCAACCCTTTTTCGAAAATTTTGAAATGAGAAAATGTTTGATCTTTATTTTGCAAGAAGAAAACCCAAGTTAAACGGGAAAAATCATCAACTAAAACAAATGCAAATCTACTACCATTTAAACTTTTAGTTTGTGTTGGTCCAAAAAGATCCATATGAATTAGTTCTAAGGGCCTAGTAGTCATGATATCCTTAATTGGTTTGAAGGAAGACTTGGTTTGTTTCCCAAGTTGGCACGCACCACAAATGCGGTCTTTCTCAAACTTCAAGCAAGGTATACCCTTTATTAAATCCTTAGAATTAATTCTAGCAAGATGGTCAAAAGATGCATGTCCTAATCTTCTATGCCAAAGCCAAGAATTTTCATCAAAAGCATTCAAGCATTTAGTAGAACAATCTAAATTAAGCATGTCAATGATATAAACATTATTGTCACGAAAACCGGTAAGAATACAAACATCGGATTTAACATCAAAAATCTTGCAAGAAGAATCATCAAAAACAACTTTAAGTCCACGGTCACAAAGTTGACTAATGCTAAGCAAATTATGTTTTAAACCATCTACTAAAACAACATTCTCTATAATAGGAGATGCACCAATTTGAATGTTACCTATACCGATGATAGTTCCTTTGGAGTCATCCCCGAAGGTGACGGAGCCACCTTCCATGTACCTTGATAGGCTTGTGAAGTTGTTGATATCCCACGTCATGTGTCTTGAACAACCACTATCAAGGTACCACCGCTCCCTACGTTTGGGGTCTTGGTGTGTACCTACATCAAATAATTTAGGTCTTGATTTTGGTACCCACATTTTCTTGGGTCCTAAAGAGTTAGTTTCATTAACCCAAACAAGATTATTGGTCCTATTTACTTGGTCATAACAAAATTTAGTCAAATGTCCATTCTTACCACAATATGTGCATCTATATACTCTACCATATTTGAAAGTAACGAGTGTATGATTTGTGAGCATGAGAGTTGTGAGCATGAAAAGATTTAGCATGTGTAGTGTGAGCATGTGAATTTTTAGCATGAGAGGTGTGCTTTTTGGAAAACTTTTCTTCAAGTTTCTTAGTGTTAAAAGCACAATCTTTCAAAACTTTTTCAAAATCAACCATTTTAGTTTTTAAAGAGGAATTTCTTTTTCATCAACAATAGGAGATTTTCCCTTACAAGAAACCTTGTAGGCATTAAACTCATTTTGAATAGAAATAAGATTAGAAGAAATATCATCCTTTTCTTTAGAAACCATAGCAAGTTGATTTTTAAGAAAAGCAACTCCTTTTGTAATTTAAACATTCAATCTTTTTATTGTCATAAGTTTCAGAAAGTTCAACAAAGGCATGTACAAGAACTTCCTTACTTAGTTCATCATCTTCATCATCATGAGATTGAGGGCTTACCTTAGGAGTGTTTGCCATGAAACACATGTTCGCCGTATCCACCTCTTCTTCGGACTCGCTTTCCGAATCCCACGTTGCCTTGTATGCTTTCTTTTCCTCCGGCTTCTTTGGCTTGAAGGAGGAAGTCATCTTTTTCTTAAACTCCGGGCAATCCGCCATGATATGTCCGGGTTTGCGGCAATTATAGCAAATGATCCTTCTCTCCTCTTTGCCTTCAAATTTTCTCCGGAAGTTGAGCTTGTTCTTCTAGTACAACCTCTTGACGTTCCGCACAAGTAGAGTTAGCTCCTCATCTTCTTCTTCATCTTCTTCATCGTCATCATTGGTGGATAAAGTCTTGAAGGCTATGGATTTCTTCTTTGAAGTAGTGGCCTCTTCTCTTGCCTTCTTCTCCATCTCATGGGTCTTTAGGTTCCCAATTAGACTAATGAGGTCCATCTCATCCTTGTCGTTCAATTCTTTTAAGGTGGTGGCCTTTATCTCCCATGAAGACGGAAGAGCCCGAATCACTTTCCGCACCTTTTGATCGTTGGAGCTGTCATCACCTAAGAAGAAAGACCATTAGTGATTTTAGTAAATCTTGTAATCATACTATCAATAGACTCATCATCAATCATTTTGAATGACTCATATTGGGACCTCAAGAGATCTATCTTAGCTCTCTTGACTTGTGAAGTCCCTTCGTGTGTGACCAATAAATGTTGCCAAATCTCATAGGCGGATTGGCAATGAATTACCCGTGTAAGGTCATCCTCATTCAAGGCGGTTAATAGGGAGTTTTGGGCTTTGGAGTTAGCCTCATATTCTCTAAAGTTGAAGTCGGTCCAAGTGCTCTCATCACCATCGGGTGCTACATAGGGTTTGGTCAAGGACTTGGCCACTAAGCTACCCAAAGATTGCAAAAATATAGTCATCCTAACCTTCCAAATAGGGAAATTAAGTCCATCAAATTTAGGAGGGGTTTTAATGTTATCGGCCATGTTTACTAGTGTATGAATGTATGAATGAAAATGTTGAATAGCAAATTTTAAGGATCTCTCTATGGATGTTAAGCCAAAACCTAGAGTCCAAGCTCTGATACCAATTGAAAATCACCTAGAGGGGGTGAATAGGTGATAATGCTAATCAATGGACAAATTAAAAATTAAGATGTAACAATCACCCAACAAGATTCACAAGATGAATGAAAGCAAGTAAATATAGCAATGATGATGATAAGCAAATAATAAGTGCAAGTAAAGTAAAGTAAGGAGTGCAAGAATGTAAACCAAACGCAAACACAAGGATATGTTATCGAGGTTCGAGCACCCAGCTCTACTCCCCGCCTTCCCCAGAAGGATTCTAGCTACTTCCACTATCACAAAGAAATCACAATTCCACCGGAGTACCCAACTCCACAATCTCAATTACAAGCAATTTCTGAGTAGTCAAAAGACCACAAACTCTCTCTTTCAAAAGTCTCTTCCCTTACAAAAGGTCCTTAGAGAACAATGAGTAGGAATGAAGCTCTTGTTGTAAGTGAAGAAAGAAAATTAAATCAGAGAGAATTTCAAAAATACTTCAGAAAATGAGAGAGAATTTCAGCACAAAAACCAAGAAACAAAGCTCTTTTGAATGCCTTAAACTTTTGAATTTTTCTTGTAATAATTGTTGTAAACAATCTCTCCCCAAACACCCCTATTTATTGGAGAAGGCTAGGGTTAAGGGATAAAACATAATTAGGATTAATCAGAGAGTATTAGGTTTGAAATATATCCCTTAAACAATTTTAAACACAAAAAGACAAAATTTAAAACAGCCCAGAAAATAGCCGTTTACTGTTCAACGGCTAGTCCGGTCGACCGGTCGGTCGACCGCCTATACAAAAATAGAGCCGTTGCAGGCATACGGTCGACCGCCCGGTCGACCCAACAAACCCGAGAGCAAAGCTATTGCAGTCAGGTCGACCGCCCGGTCGACTGGCAAACATGCACACTGATACGTGCATCTGCCAGAACCTCGGTCGACTTGTCCGGTCGACCGGACACGACTGACACAGGCACGGTCGACTGGTGCGGTCGACCGGCTCAGGACAAAAGATGAGTTTGAAGCACAATTTTGAAAAGACTTTGATTTTTATAAAAAATATCTTTAAATAGTACTAAGTATAAAACATAAAAATTGATTTATAGGCAGAGGATTTTGTATCAAAATATTTTTGTACATTTTATAGAAAATCATCTTAGAAACAATATGTGCGCAAAAACGTGTGTGATTGAGCTTCAAACCTATTCACTATTCTTTAACAAAACTCTAAACCTATAAAACTAAAAACAAATCTTGTTGAGCAATCTTCAAGTCTTGAGCCATGCTATGCCTTGCTAGAGCCCCTTCTTCTATATTCCTTCCTTGATATGCAATATGCCTTTTTTTGCTTCATGAAACCTAGAAGTTGTTGCAATAGATAAGCAATGGCCTCCAAATGTGGTACTAACCTGAAACTTATCTTAAACAAACTCATTAGTATCAATAGCACTAATTTGGTTTGTCATCATCAAAACTCAATAAATGGAGAGTGTAACCTTTTGGGCCAACAATCTCCCCCTTTTTGATGATGACAAAAAAATAAGCTACAAGATAAAATATAGGGGAGGAGAAAACTCCCCTCAAATTATGCTATATAAAGAAAACATTTAAACTCAAAAACACAAGAACTCATTGAAAAACATAAAAACATATATGCTCTTGATACCATTTAAACCAATTGAAACAATAATGAAAAATACATGTTATTTTCTTGATACTAACAAAACACAAGAATTCTCATGAAAACAAAACAAGACAACAAAAATATATATAAACTCATATAAACTCATATGAAACCAAGACCATATAAATTTATTTTTATCATGCACTAACTTATTCTCCCCCTTTTTGTCATACATCAAAAAGGGTTAGGAATCACATGTTTAATCAATAATACAAACATTAAGTTCTCCACAAATAAACGAAAATCTAGCAAAATCAAGAGGTTTAGTGAAAATATCGGCTAGTTGCAATCCGTAGAAACATAATCAATATCTATATCTCCTTTCTCAAAATGATCTCTAAGAAAGTGATATCTAATCTCAATGTGCTTGGTCTTACTATGTTGATTTGCATTCTTAGTCATGTGTATAGTACTAGTATTATCACAAAATATTTTTATATGATCAAAATGCAAATCAAAATCAAGGAGAGTATGTTTCATCCAAAGGACTTGTGCACAACAAGCCCCCGCGGCAACATACTCCGCCTCGGCGGTTGAGAGTGCTACGGAATTTTGTTTCCTAGAGGACCATGAAACAAGACAATTATCAAGAAATTGACATGTCCCACTAGTACTCTTTCTATCTACTCTACAACCCGCATAGTCGGCATCCGAATAACTCGTCATTGAGAAATCTCCAGTTTTCGGATACCATAGACCCATCCCAATAGTGCCCTTAATATAACGAATAATGCGTTTTACCGCAATAAGATGGGACTCTTTAGGACACGATTGAAATCTAGCACAAAGACACACACTAAATATGATATCCGGCCTACTTGCCGTTAAATATAAAAGACTTCCTATCATGCTTCTATATAATTTAATATCAACATCTTTACCTTGGTCATCTTTATCAAGCTTGGTTGTAGTTGTCATGGGAGTGTTGCAAGTCTTTGAGCCTTCAAGTCAAACTTCTTTACGAGTTCCTTTGCGTACTTGGCTTGACTTATAACGTCCCGTTTTGCAATTGCTTGATTTGGAGTCCAAGGAAGAAATTGAGCTCACCCATTGAAGACATTTCAAATTCAAGTTGCATGACCTTTTCAAAATTCTTGCATAAAAGCTCATTAGTAGAACCAAAAATTATATCATCTACATAAATTTGCACAATTAATATATCATTATCAACATGCTTAGTAAATAGAGTTGTGTCTACTTTGCCTTTAACAAAATCATTTGAAATTAGAAAACTAGAAAGCCTTTCATACCAAGCTCTAGGAGCTTGTTTCAATCCATATAAAGCTTTATCAAGTTTGAAAACAAAATCAGGATGAACATGATCAACAAAACTGGGAGGTTAAGAAACATAAACTTCTTCATTAATAAAACCATTCAAAAATGCACTTTTCACATCCATTTGAAAAAGTTTAAAATTTTTGAAAGATGCAAAAGCTAGTGTCATCCGTATGGTTTCAAGCCGTGCTACGGGTGCAAAGGTCTCCTCAAAGTCAATTCCCTCAACTTGAGTGTAACCTTGGGCCACTAACCTAGCTTTATTCCTAATGACATTTCCGGACTCATCCATCTTGTTTCTAAAGATCCACTTAGTACCAATTATTGGTCTATCGTGGGGCTTAGGAACAAGGTGCCAAACTTGATTGCGCTCAAATTGATTGAGTTCCTCTTGCATGGCAAGCAACCAATATGTGTCCGTCTCGGCTTCGAGAATGCCTTTGGGTTCAAAATGAGAAATGAAAGCAAAGTTACCACATAGGTCATGGAGTTTGGAGCGCGTTGTGACTCCTTTAGATGCATCACCCAAGATGAGCTCCTTAGGATGATTTGTAGCGTATCTCCAAGCTTTAGGAAGCGGTTGAGAGCTTTCCTCTTTGTCCTCTTGAACATCACCAATTGATTCTTGCTTTTCTTCTTGAGCGGGTAAGTCCTTCAAGGATAGTCTCTCCATGTCTTCACCTAATGGTTCAATCTCTACAACATTCTCAACAATCACATTAGATTCTTCAAACTTAACATGCATGGTTTCTTCAATAGTAAGTGAAGATCTATTAAATACTCTATATGCTTTGCTAGTAGAAGAATATCCAACAAAGATAGCTTCATAAGCCTTAGCATCAAATTTACCCAAATTCTCCTTAGTATTTAAAACAAAACACTTGCATCCAAAAACTTTAAAATATGCAACATTAGGTTTTCTAGAATGATACATTTCAAAAGATGTTTTGGAAGAATCTTACACACATAAATACGATTTGAAATATAGCATCCGGTGTTTACGGCCTCGGCCCATAAATATTGAGGGAGGTCATATTCACTTATCATTGTCCTAGCCATCTCTTGAAGTGTTCTATTTTTCCTTTCCACTACTCCATTTTGTTGTGGAGTCCTAGGACAAGACATTTCATGCTTGATTCCCTTTTCATCACAATAAGTCATGAAGAGTTGGTTAACAAACTCACCACCTCTATCACTCCTTATTCTCAAAATCGAAAAACCTTTTTCTTTTTCAACCCTTTTTCGAAAAATTTTGAAATGAGAAATGTTTGATCTTTATTTTGCAAGAAGAAAACCCAAGTTAAACGGGAAAAATCATCAACTAAAACAAATGCAAATCTACTACCATTTAAACTTTTAGTTTGTGTTGGTCCAAAAAGATCCATATGAATTAGTTCTAAGGGCCTAGTAGTCATGATATCCTTAATTGGTTTGAAGGAAGACTTGTTTGTTTCCCAAGTTGGCACGCACCACAAATGCGGTCTTTCTCAAACTTCAAGCAAGGTATACCCTTTACTAAATCCTTAGAATTAATTCTAGCAAGATGGTCAAAAGATGCATGTCCTAATCTTCTATGCCAAAGCCAAGAATTTTCATCAAAAGCATTCAAGCATTTAGTAGAACAATCTAAATTAAGCATGTCAATGATATAAACATTATTGTCACGAAAACCGGTAAGAATACAAACATCGGATTTAACATCAAAAATCTTGCAAGAAGAATCATCAAAAACAACTTTAAGTCCACGGTCACAAAGTTGACTAATGCTAAGCAAATTATGTTTTAAACCATCTACTAAAACAACATTCTCTATAATAGGAGATGCACCAATTTGAATGTTACCTATACCGATGATAGTTCCTTTGGAGTCATCCCGAAGGTGACGGAGCCGCCTTCCATGTACCTTGATAGGCTTGTGAAGTTGTTGATATCCCACGTCATGTGTCTTGAACAACCACTATCAAGGTACCACCGCTCCCTACGTCATGGGGCCTTGGTGTGTACCTACATCAAATAATTTAGGTCTTGATTTTGGTACCCACATTTTCTTGGGTCCTAAAGAGTTAGTTTCATTAACCCAAACAAGATTATTGGTCCTATTTACTTGGTCATAACAAAATTTAGCCAAATGTCCATTCTTACCACAATATGTGCATCTATATACTCTATCATATTTGAAAGCATAATGAGTGTATGATTTGTGAGCATGAGAGTTGTGAGCATGAAAAGATTTAGCATGTGTAGTGTGAGCATGAGAATTTTTAGCATGAGAGGTGTGGTTTTTGGAAAACTTTTCTTCAAGTTTCTTAGTGTTAAAAGCACAATCTTTCAAAACTTTTTCAAAATCAACCATTTTAGTTTTTAAAGAGGAAATTTCTTTTTCATCAACAATAGGAGATTTTCCCTTACAAGAAACCTTGTAGGCATTAAACTCATTTTGAATAGAAATAAGATTAGAAGAAATATCATCCTTTTCTTTAGAAACCATAGCAAGTTGATTTTTAAGAAAAGCAACTTCTTTTTGTAATTTAAAACATTCAATCTTTTATTGTCATAAGTTTCAGAAAGTTCAACAAAGGCATGTACAAGAACTTCCTTACTTAGTTCATCATCTTCATCATCATGAGATTGAGGGCTTACCTTAGGAGTGTTTGCCATGAAACACATGTTCGCCGTATCCACCTCTTCTTCGGACTCGCTTTCCGAATCCCACGTTGCCTTGTATGCTTTCTTTTCCTCCGCTTCTTTGGCTTGAAGGAGGAAGTCATCTTTTTCATAAACTCCGGGCAATCCGCCATGATATGTCCGGGTTTGCGGCAATTGTAGCAAATGATCCTTCTCTCCTTTTGCCTTCAAATTTTCTCCGAAGTTGAGCTTGTTCTTCCAGTACAACCTCTTGACGTTCCGCACAAGTAGAGTTAGCTCCTCATCTTCTTCTTCGTCTTCTTCATCGTCATCATTGGTGGATGAAGTCTTGAAGGCTATGGATTTCTTCTTTGAAGTAGTGGCCTCTTCTCTTGCCTTCTTCTCCATCTCATGGGTCTTTAGGTTCCCAATGAGACTAATGAGGTCCATCTCATCCTTGTCGTTCAATTCTTTTAATGTGGTGGCCTTTATCTCCCATGAAGACGGAAGAGCCCGAATCACTTTCCGCACCTTTTGATCGTTGGAGATGTCATCACCTAAGGAAGAAAGACCATTAGTGATTTTAGTAAATCTTATAATCATACTATAAATAGACTCATCATCAATCATTTTGAATGACTTATATTGGGACCTCAAGAGATCTATCTTAGCTCTCTTGACTTGTGAAGTCCCTTCGTGTGTGACCAATAAATGTTGCCAAATCTCATAGGCGGATTGGCAATGAATTACCCGTGTAAGGTCATCCTCATTTAAGGCGGTTAATAGGGAGTTTTGGGCTTTGGAGTTAGCTTCATATTCTCTAAAGTTGAAGTCGGTCCAAGTGCTCTCATCACCATCGGGTGCTACATAGGGTTTGGTCAAGGACTTGGCCACTAAGCTACCCAAAGATTGCAAAAATATAGTCATCCTAACCTTCCAAATAGGGAAATTAAGTCCATCAAATTTAGGAGGGGTTTTATGTTATCGGCCATGTTTACTAGTGTATGAATGTATGAATGAAAATGTTAATTAGCAAATTTTAAGGATCTCTCTATGGATGTTAAGCCAAAACCTAGAGTCCAAGCTCTGATACCAATTGAAAATCACCTAGAGGGGGTGAATCGGTGATAATGCTAATCAATGGACAAATTAAAAATTAAGATGTAACAATCACCCAACAAGATTCACAAGATGAATGAAAGCAAGTAAATATAGCAATGATGATGATAATCAAGTAATAAGTGCAAGTAAAGTAAAGTAAGGAGTGCAAGAATGTAAACCAAACGCAAACACAAGGATATGTTATCGAGGTTCGAGCACCCAGCTCTACTCCCCGCCTTCCCCAGAAGGATTCTAGCTACTTCCACTATCACAAAGAAATCACAATTATACCGGAGTATCCAACTCCACAATCTCAATTACAAGCAATTTTTGAGTAGTCAAAAGACCACAAACTCTCTCTTTCAAAAGTCTCTTCCCTTACAAAAGGTCCTTAGAGAACAATGAGTAGGAATGAAGCTCTTGTTGTAAGTGAAGAAAGAAAATTAAATCAGAGAGAATTTCAAAAATACTTCAGAAAATGAGAGAGAATTTCAGCACAAAAACCAAGAAACAAAGCTTTTTGAATGCCTTAAACTTTTGAATTTTTCTTGTAATAATTGTTGTAAACAATCTCTCCCCAAACACCCCTATTTATAGGAGAGGGCTAGGGTTAAGGGATAAAACATAATTAGGATTAATCAGAGAGTATTAGGTTTGAAATATATCCTTAAACCAATTTTAAACACAAAAAGACAAAATTTAAAACAGCCCAGAAAATAGCCGTTTACTGTTCAACGGCTAGTCCGGTCGACCGGTCGGTCGACCGCCTATACAAAAATAGAGCCGTTGCAGGCATACGGTCGACCGCCCGGTCGACCCAACAAACCCGAGAGCAAAGCTATTGCAGTCAGGTCGACCGCCCGGTCGACCGGCAAACATGCACACTGATACGTGCATCTGCCAGAACCTCAGTCGACTTGTCCGGTCGACCGAACAAGACTGACATAGGCACGGTCGACTGTGCGGTCGACCGGCTCAAGACAAAAGATGAGTTTGAAGCACAATTTTGAAAAGACTTTGATTTTATGAAAAATATCTTTAAATAGTACTAAGTATAAAACATAAAATTGATTTGTAGGCAGAGGATTTTGTATCAAAATATTTTTGTACATTTTATAGAAATCATCTTAGAAACAATATGTGCGCAAGAACGTGTGTGATTGAGCTTCAAACCTATTCACTATTCTTTAACAAAACTCTAAACCTATAAAACTCAAAACAAATCTTGTTGAGCAATCTTCAAGTCTTGAGCCATGCTATGCCTTGCTAGAGCCCCTTCTTCTATATTCCTTCCTTGATATGCAATATGCCTTTTTTTTCCTTCATGAAACCTAGAAGTTGTTGCAATAGCTAAGCAATGGCCTCCAAATGTGGTACTAACCTAAACTTATCTTAAACAAACTCATTAGTATCAAATAGCACTAATTTGGTTTGTCATCATCAAAACTCAATAAATGAGAGTGTAACCTTTTGGGCCAACAGAATAATCATGCTTCCTGAGGCATAATTCCCAGCTTCAATAAGTGGCTTTTATTATCATCATTTTTTAAATACTTTTATGCCATTTTCCGTCCTCATTTCAATCCCAAAAATTGTGTAAGTGTGAAGTGCATATATCTAAGACAAAAAA